>PVJS01038066.1:0-19592 GCA_004027185.1 Glis glis
CCAAAAAAAAAAAAAAAAAAAAAAAAAAAAAAGGGCTGGGGGTGTAACTCAGAGGCAGAATACCCCTAGGTTCAATCCCCAATACCATAAAAAAAAAAAAAAGAACCTAGTAGCAGGGCAGGGTGGCACAGGACTGTAAATCCCAGGAGGATCACAGGTTCAAGGTCAGCCTCAGCAACTTAAGAGACCCTGTTTCAAAATTTAAAAAAATTAAAAGGGCTGGGGGTGTAGCTCAGGGGTAGAATGCCCCTGGGTTCAACCCCCATCTCCCATCCCCCCAAAAATCCAAACCAACCTAGATAGATTTACAAAACACCCAAGCTCAAGGGTACACACTTTGTAACAGTCACTGGAGGAAACAGTAGATATAATTCTTGTCCTATAAGGAGTTATCTGGTGAGAGGACTAATTCCTACAAGTCCTAATATGGCGTATTTACTGAAAATCCTCGCAAACTGTTCAAAAAAGGTGTACAGTTATCAGAAAAAAAATTGTTATTCCACCTCAGTTAGAACATGCTCTGGTATTTAAGACATTTTAAAATAAAGATACAAAGTGCATACTGACAAATCCAACTATAATCAAAGACACCACCGAGGGGCATCAAAAAAGGTAGGATGCTTTGTCCAGACTTGAATATGTTAATCTGAGGTTTATGTACTATAGGAAACCTTTCAGGAGATTAAAAAAAAGCCACTGGCTATTCTTGATTTGTTAATAAGAAGCCACAAACTATATTTTTTAATTATCATTAAAGCCGGGCATGGTGGTGCACGCTTGTAATCCCAGTACTTGGGAGGCTGAGACTGGAGGGTCTGGGTTCTCGGCCAGCCTCAGCTACTTAGTGAGGCCCTCCGCAACTTAGTGAGACCCTGTTTCAAAATAAAGAATAAAAGAAATAGGGTTGGGGGTGTAGCTTGGAGGTAGAATGCCCCTGGGTTCAATCCCCAGTTCCGCAAAAATAAATAAATAAATAAATTATCATTAAGAGGGTGTAAGACACAAGGGATGGAGTCACCTCGGGGTCCCTACATACAAAAACAATTAAGGGGGCCTCTGCAGATTAAAGAGTGGTGTTCAAATTCTGAAGCGAATGCCCTGAGGCTTATCCATTTATTATAGGGACTAGTTAGTTCAGCCCTTAGGACGTAAGGAAAGAAGTGCATGTGTAGTTGTGGTGGACAATACTCGGGGACCTCTCCCGGTGGAGGAGTCGTGACAGCAAAATCACTTCCTGAGGAAGGAGGAGCAAAAGGGAAGTTAAGAGGCCACCCTGACCAGGAAGTGACTCGCCCTAAACTAGCCCCAATCCTATCTACAAATGGGGGGATGGGGTGAGCCCCAACAGCCCAAGGCGGTAAAATAACTGCCGCTTGATACATCGCGACATCACCATCGCCCTCTCTCTTAATTACAGAAGAGAGTCCACGGTCACGGCTCAGTAAGAGGAAAGTGTCTCCTCCGGCAGGAAGGCCACTGGGCTGTGCCCCAGGTCCGGGAGGAAGGAAGAGTTAAGGAATGGGGAACTGGGGCCACCGTGAGGCAGAGGAAAGCCCCTTACGAGGGAAGCGTCCCGGCTGCAAGGAGCGCACGCCAGCACGGACGTGGCCCTTCTTTTCCCTGGGGACACGGCCAGGCTTCCCGCCGCGGCCGAGCCGGACCCCGTTCTCTGTCGGGGAGGAGGCGAGCGAGAGAGGCGGACCCTTACCTTCTCCTCATCGGACACCCGATCCTCGAAGTCGGCCATCTTGGCTGCTCTGGCCCAGCCCGGCGGCGGGCGCGAGGCAGGCCGGGAAGGCAGCTGAGTGATGGAAGCGCCGCGGGGGCCGTCGGAAGGACCCGCCCGGAAACGCGGGCCGCGCGGGCGCCATCTCAGTTCCGCGCGGCAGTCGGCGGCCTGGCCTCCGGGGGCTTGGAGTCTCGCTCTTTCTCACTGAGTTACAGTCGCTTCCCATGCATCTCTTGGACGCTGGGAACCCGTTTCCAGGGCTCTTGGCGCCCGGGCTCCATCGGACCAAATAGTTGGTACTCCTCAAAGTTTCCCGGGTCCCGGTGATCTCACGCCGCCGAGTCCAAAGCGCTACGAGCCGCTCGGCCCGGGAGCGACCGGTGGCTCCCGACCCCGGGGAGAGGACGAGAGGTGACCCTCCTCTCGTAGGAAAGCCACAACACGCCAGCGTGGCCTCAGCCCAGTTCCTCCCGGATAGGTGCCGCTCTCAGCCCCTTCCCCGGTCCCCTAAGGGATCAGCCCGGCCTCGGGTCGCGCCCGCCACCTTCCTGACCTCGGTCCGGTCCCCAGGACTCAGCCTCCACGGAGGCCAACTCAGGTCCTCCACTATCCCAGGATTCCCGACTCCCGGTTTCCTGCCCTTCTCCCCTCCCCGCTCCCGACGCCTGCGGCAGCGGCAAGATGGCGGACGGCGGCGGCTGGAGTGCGGCCGCGGCTGCGGCGGCGTTCGCTCCGACCCCGGCCCTGAGCCTGAGCCCGCCGCTGGGCTGGCGGGAGCGGCTGCGGGCCGGGCTGGCGGGGGCTGGGTCCTCGTTGTGGTTCGTGGCGGGGCTGGGGCTGCTTTACGCTCTGAGGGTCCCGCTGAGGCTGTGTGAGAACTTGACAGCGGGTGAGAGACCAGGCGTCCCCGGGCCGGGCGGGGGCCGGGGAGAGGTGCCGGGGCCCGGAGCGCCGGGGCCGAGAGAAGGCGTCGGGGTGGCCACCCGCAAGGCTCCCTTTCTTTCGGGCCACCACCCCACAGCTGATTGTCAAACCTGAGCTGTAGCTACCGGCTCCTCCCTAGACCTGAAGATCCGCCCTCGCCTGTCCTCGTTTTCACGGGGAAAGGCACTTGACAAAGCTATAAGCTTTCAGGTGGTAGGACAGAGTGCGCGTTCTCAGACTTGGATACAGAATTTCTAGACACTCTCACCAATTGAAGGACCCCTTGAAAAATCGTTCCTTTGAGTCTTCTGCTGCCCAGCAAAGAGAAACCCACACCGAGACAACAAAGACCAACAAAGGCAGGCACATCTGTAATGCAAAGATCTCAGAAACTGCTACGATCTTAGTCTACTTTTCGTGATTTTTTTTTCTGTCTGTGTTTTTACGTTTTATCTTGAATAGTAAAAATAAATCAGTAAAGGAAGGAGAGAGATCACACCACAAACAGCAGTGGGTTTGTTTATTGGTTCTTTCAACATTTGTAAAGCGCTTGTTATGTAGTGTGGGCTAAAGATAAAAAGGCTTGTAAGAAGCGTTGATCCCCATGGATTCCACAAATACTATTTTTTTAGGTGTAGACAGGATGAAGTGGATGGGGCCCAGGGCCTCTCACCATATTATTACAATATTTCCTTCACTCACACGTTCTGAGCAGCAAACTCAGAACAAAATGGAAGTATTGTTAAGTGCTGACTTTAAGTACAGTGGTTAATTTTTCTGTAGCCAGAGAAGGCAAATGTCCCGTTTTCTATCCCATGAGATGGCATGAAAAGCTGAGATAATGTGCTGAAATATTTTGAATTTTTTAGATAAGTGCAATGTAAATTTAGATATAACGAACACACTAAAACAAGCTAAAGAGCTAATTTGGTATCTGTTAACAGGTTAATGAAGTGCTTAATAGTTCATATGCTCAGTAAAATGTTATTTGTTGAGTTTATAATTTATTTTTCTACATATTAACTAGATAACACCATTTAGATGAGAGTAGCTGACTACTATAGGTTTTTATTTTTAAAACCCAAAGTAAAAAAATAAAATTCAAAATATTTATGAGGCAATTATTTGAAGTGAAGAATCTGATCCAGGACTTCAGTAAATCAGGTGCAGAGAGCTCTCAGTTTGTTACTTTTGTCTTTGAGCTATTTTGCCTCTAGCTGACTTACCAAATACACTGGATCTTTCTCTCTAATTTGAAATACTGGTTTGTACCTCACAGAAGTAATTAGGGGATGATTTAGAACATTCTTTGTGAAAGTATGTTTAGCTTCTTATCCTTATAGATTTGCATGGGTTTTAGTCTAAATTATGACTGAAAAAATGCTTTAGTTTTATGCTCAAAAGCAAGCTAAATGATCTCATTTTGATTTTTTTGAAGTGCTGGGGATTGAACCTAGGGCCTTGTACATGCTAAGCCTCATTTCAATTTGCTTCTTTTTAAACTAATCAACAGTGTAAAATCCTACTTTTACATGTGTGAGGACATTTTTAAGATATGATACAAGCCGGGTGTAGTGGCACACACCTGTAATTCCAGTACTTGGGAAGCTGAGACAGGCGGATCCCAAGTTTGAGACCAGCCTTAGCAGCTTAGCTACACTCTAAAAAACCTAGTGAGACCCTGTTTGAAAACAAAAAACGAGAGCTGGGCGTGGTGGCGCACCCTTGTAATCTCAGTACTTGGGAGGCTGAGACAGGAGGATTGCAGGTTCACAGCCGGCCTCAGCTACTTAATGAGGCCCTCTGCAACTTAGTGAGACCCTGTTTCAAGGTAAAGAATTAAAAAATAGGGCTGGGGGTGTAGCTTGGAGGTAGAATGCCCCTGGGTTCCATCCCCAGTTCTGGAAAAAAGAAAAAAAGGCTGTAGGTGTAGCTCAGAGGTAGAATGCCCCTGGGTTCAATCCCCAGTACCAAAAAAAAAAAAAAAAATACAATGGGAATTTAAATTTAAAGTAGCTTTTTAAAAATTACTGCTTTTCAAAATGATTTTCATACTGGATATCAATACAGACAGTTTTTGTCTTAGGATGGTTGGACTTAAGATTTTTCAACTTTATGGTGGTGGAAAAGCCATATGCATTCAGTAGAAATTTTTAATTTCGATCCTTTTCTGGATTAGCAAATGCTCTCTCCAATGCTGGACACCAGCAGCGAGCTGCTCTCTTTCATTTGGGTACTCAGTCTAAAGGGTAAACAACCAGTACTCTACAGTGTACTGTGTTGCTAAACTATGATGTTTGGAAGATTAGGGATATCACATGCATTATGGACTTATAATATTTTCAACTTATGTTTGGTTTATCAGGACATAACCTAATTATAAGTTGAGGAGCATCTGTATTCCTTATGTCCCTCAACTCAAAGATACCTGCATATTTATAACTTAAATACTTTAAATTTGTGTGCTTAACTTTGATTTTTTTTTAACAGTGACTGGATTTTTAAATTCATTGACACCCAAATTCTATGTGGCACTTACAGGGACGTCTTCTTTGATATCAGGACTAATATTTGTAAGTAGTTTCCATTTATTTTGGATTCATGTTTTGATATGTATCCAAAGATCTTTATATGGTTACAATAATTATAAATACATATCAGGTTTGTTTATGTGTATATGTGGTACTGGGGATTGAACCTAGGGGAGGCTCTACCACTGAGTTACACCCCCAACCCTTTTTACTTTATAGTTTGAGACAGGGTCTCCTTAAGTTGTGGAGGCTGGCCTCAAACTTGTGATTCTCCTTTCTCACACAGCCCCTCTCATGTACTGGGATTACAGGTGTGTGACACAACACTGGGCTCTACATATTAACATTTCAAAAATGTGTTTGGCATTTGAAAAAAGTTACCTAGTCAAACAAGATTGCATCTTCCTTTCAACTTTTAGAGATTGGCAGTATTTATGGCATATTAAAGGCTTCTGTAAAGAGTTGTAATGGATTAGAAATTTAATGTCCAGAGCCGGGTGTGGTGGTGCACACTTGTAATCCTAGTACTTGAGAGGCTGAGACAGGAGGATTGTAGGTTTGTGGCCAGCCTCAGCTACTTAGTGAGGCCCTCCACAACTTAGTGAGACCCTGTTTCAAAATAAAGAATAAAAAATAAAAAATAAAAAAAGAAAAAGAAATTTAATGTCCAAAGGACCCAGGTGGGTAACAAAAAATGTGTGAAATGGGCAAAGTTTTAAATTCTGTATTTACTTTGAGGACTGGGTGATCTAGAAAGTACATACTCCTTCTAAAAGGGGTAAAGCCAGTTGTTGCTATGTAGGCCTGCAACTAGTACTAAGAGATCTTACAATTTTTGAAGTGATTTTTAAGAGAACCTGTATTTTCAGCTTTTATATAAAATCTAATATTTTAACATTGGCAACATGGGTAGACTAAAATTTATGCATCTGGAATTCAGCCTATAGTTTTTATAACCCCTAGTTTCTGATCTGTAAATGGAAAAATAATAGTTTCTATAGGATTGTGAGAATTAAATTATATAAGTGTGTAAAAGCTTGTAACATGGTAGCTGGTTCAGTGAATACTTAATGAATTTTGGCTATTTTTCTTGGAAGTCCCACAATAAACAAAACTGTTTAATTCAACTTTTCCTTGAACAAAATATCAATTTTAAAATATTTCTTAAAATTTTTATAATTCTCAATAACATCTCCTGGATCTAGTGTTTCTAGTATACATTTTGGGAAAGTATTTTGGGAAAGTATTTTCCCAAAATGTATACTTAAGTACTGTATGCAAAGCCAATGGATTTTTCTGTTTCCCATCTGTAGGTGGTGCTCTCCAGCTTTAGTAGTATTTGTACTGGACTTTTTTTAAAAAAATAGGTTCCAACACTGATCATCTTGTTAAAGTGAAATGTTAGACAAGAAAGGGGTTTGTCTCTTGATTTAAAAAAAGAAAAACTATTGAGGGATTCAGGTCATCCCAGTACTTGGGCAACTGAGACAGGAGGATTACAGGTTTGAGGCCAGCCTCAGCAATTTAGTGAGACCCTCAGCGCTTATTGAGACCCTGTTTTAAATTTTAAAAAATTAAAGAGGCCAGGAGTGGTGGTGCATGCCTGTAATCCCAGTATTTGGGAGGCGGAGACAGAAGGGTTATAGGTTCAAGACCAGCCTTGGCAATTTAGCAAGACTCTCAGTAACCTAGCAAGACCCTGTTTCAAAATAAAAAAAATTTAAAAAGGGCTGAAGTTGTAGCTCAGAGTTAGAAGCCCCCTGGGTTCAAACTCCAGTACCACAAATAAAATAAAATAAAAATTATAAAGGTCTGGGGGTATAGTTTGGAGGTTGAATGCCTCTGGGTTTAATCCCCAGTACCCCCAAATTAGTAAGTAAGTAAGTAAAGAAAGAAACCCATTTCTGCTACTTACAGTGGTGTGAACTAGAGCTAGTTGTTTAAACTTGGAATATGCATCCTCATCTTTTGTTGTGCGTGTGTGTGTGTGTGTGTGTGTGTGTGTGTGTGTTAGTGGGTATTGAATCTAAGGGCAGTCTACCTCTGAGCTACACACCCAGAGATCTTTTTAGTTTTTATTTTGAAACAGGGTCTTGCTAAGTTACCCTGTGCTGGACTTGAACTTGTGATCCTCCTATCTTAGCCTCTCAACTACTGGGATTACAGGTGTGTGCCACCACTCCGGGTTCCTCATCTTTAAAATCAGTCATTGTGAGGAATAAGCAACATAATGCATGTAAAGGACTTGGCACAATGCTTGTCCCATAGAAAGCTTTTGATAAATATTATAGATATTGGTTCATTTGAAAGTATTTACTATGTACTAAGTGTCATTCTTTCTTGGCACTACAGCAGTGAATAAAACAAAAATCCCTGTCCTCATGGAGCTCATATTATATTAGGGGGATAGATAATAAAAGATAAATAAATAAGACTGTTAGTGATAAGTGCTAAGGGAGATTGTGAAACAGAAAAGGGCATCTATAAAGTTGAGATTTTAGTTAGGGTAATAAGGAAAAGCCTCACTGACCTGAAGATGATGAGGAAGTTTCCTGTGTTGCTTCTACCTCAAGAGGGAGTTTGCTTGAGGACTTGAGGAGTAGCAACGATTACTGTAAGTTAATTACTTGCACACTTGTAATCCCAGTATTTGGGAGGCTGAAACAGGAGAATTACAGATTCAAGACCAGTCTCAGCAATTTAGTGAGACCCTATTTCAAAATAAAAAAGCCAGTGACACATACTTGTAATCCCAGTACTTTGATGAAGTCTGAGACAGGAGGACCACAGGTTTGAGGCCAATCTCAGCAACCCAGTGAGACCCTCAGTAACTAAGCAAGACCCTGTTTCAAAATAAAAAAGGGGGGGCTAGGGGTGTAGCCTAGAGTTAGAATGCCCCTGGACTCAATTCAGTCCCCAGTACCAATAAATAAATAAATAAATAAATAAAGGGTTGAGGGTGTAGCTCATAGGTAGAATGCCCTGGGTTCGGTCCCCAGTACCGCCCCCAAATGATTACATGAAAGGAAAACAAAGTCCAATGGAAGCACATAACACAGCTACCTGTTCTATTGAATGAGAATTATCATTTAAACCACAACACAAAGGAACCAGGCACAGAGAGTTGAGGAGGCTGGAGTGTCCCAAAAAAGAAAATTTCTACTAATTCAGAGAGCCTCTTTCAGTTCCTCTTTTTATGAGTGACAAACCATGGAAACCATATTCACAAAGAAGTGAATATGTTGATTTTTAAATAGTTTGGACTGGGAATCAACCTGTCTTCACTTATAGTAATAAAATTGCCAAACACTGGAGGAGTACTTTTTGTTTCAAAAAGCACTCTCTTAAGCCAAGCGTGGTGGTGCATGCCTGTAATCCCACTATTTGGGAGGCTGAGACAGGAGGATCACAGTTTTGAGAACAGCAGCAAGCTCCTGTTTCAAAAATCAAAAAATAAAAGGGGCTGAGAGCCGGGCGTGGTGGCACACGCTTGTAATCCCAGTACTTTGGGAGGCGGAGACCGGAGGATCCGGGTTCGCGGCCAGCCTCAGCTCGCGCAGGCGCGTGCGCGCGCGCGTGTGCTGTCTCTCTCTCTCTCTCCTTGTCTCTCTCTCTCTCTCTCTCTCTCTCTCTACTTAGTGAGGCCCTCCGCAACTTCGTGAGACCCGGTCTCAAAATAAAGTATAAAAAATAGGGCCGGGGGCATAGCACGGAGGTAGAACGCCCCTGAGTTCAATCCCCGGTACCACAAAAAAAGGGGGGGCTGAGAGTGTATCTTGGAGGTAGAGCACCCTAGGTTCAATCCCAGTACCAAAAAAAAACACTCTTATAATGCTTATTAACCATATTTAATACATGAGGACACTGCGGTTCTGAGATGTTAGAGATTAAGTGACTTTACCAAAGCACACAGCTAATAAATGGTTGATTTGGGAGTCTGATTTGGGCATTCTGATCCTAATCTAGTGCTTAATTCACTATGCCAACTGTTTTAAAATTGTATTTAATTATGTTACAGATAGACTAAAATGACAATGTAACATAACAGTTATAAACATTTTTATACTTATTTATTTGGTCCTGGGGATTAAACCCAGGGGAGTTCTACCTCCGAGCTACACCCCTAACCCTCTTTATTTTTTATACTGAAACAGGGTCTCGCTAAGTTGCTGAGGGCCTTAATAAGTTGCTGAGGCTGGCCTCAAACCTGCAATCCTCCTGTTTTAGCCTCCCAAGTATGGGATTGTAGGTATGCACCACCATGCCAAGCTACTTTTATTGTTTTTAATGCTTTATTACAAATGTACAGTTTTGCCTAAGCTTGTCTAAATTTCATGATAAAGCTATAAAAAAGGTATTTCACTTTTACCTGTCATGTGTTACTGGGGAATTTTAGGTTTGGTTTTTTGAGGGAAGGGAAGAGAATGTATTTAAAATGCTGAATTGAACAGGAATATCTTCAGAAAATATTTTAATTTGAGCTCATATCTGCTGATCAATTCTGTTTTATGTAAATGATGTTTTCTCTTTGTCATAGATATTTGAATGGTGGTACTTCCATAAGCATGGCACATCTTTTATTGAGCAAGTATCTATAAGCCATTTGCGGCCACTGATGGGAGGAACAGAAAGCAGCGTTTCAGAGCCAGGTTCTCCTTCAAGCAATAGAGAAAGTGAAACCAGCAGACATAATTTGTCAGGTGACTACTTTTGCAATGTGTTTTCAGAGCTATATAGTTAAGATTGAGTTGGCTGTGGGAGATAAAAAACAACAGAATGCTGTGGTTTGAATGTTCACATGTCCCCGCTAAATTCCTATGTCAAAACCCAATCATCAATGTGATGATGTTAGGAGGTAGGGCCTTTGGGAGGTGACTAGATCACGAGGGTTGGATCCTCATGAATGGGATTAGTACCCTTATGAAAGAGACCCAGAGCCGGGCATGGTGGCGCACGCTTGTAATCCCAGTACTTTGGGAGGCGGAGACCGGAGGATCCGGGTTCGCGGCCAGCCTCAGCTCTCTCGCTCTCTCTCTCTCCCTGTCTCTCTCTCTCTCTACTTAGTGAGGCCCTCCGCAACTTCGTGAGACCCGGTTTCAAAATAAAGTATAAAAAAATAGGGCAAGGGTGTAGTGCAGAGGTAGAACGCCCCTGGGTTCAATCCCCGGTACCGCAAAAAAAAAAAAAAAAAAGTAAGAGACCCAGAAAGCTGTTTGCCCCTTACCCTCTGTGAGGACATAGCAAGAGAATGCCATTTATAAGCCAGAAAGTTAGTCCTCACTAGACACCAAATCTGCCAGCACCTTGATCATGGATTTCCCAGCCTCCAAAACTGAAAAATAAATGTCTGCTGTTTATAGGCTACCTAATTTATGGTATTTTGTTATAGCAGTCCAAATAAACTAAAACAGAGAAAACTTTATCTTTCATATAAATATAGGTAATCCATGGCTGGTATGGAGAGCAATGACTAGGAACCCAGATCCCTTCTATTTTGTTAGCCTGCCATCTCCCAAATTCAGTTCTTACTTTGTGGTCCAAGGTACTTCCTCTGGCTTTAGCTATCATATTCATATTCCATTCAGTGGAAAGTAGACCAGGCTAGGAGGACTCTACTTCCCCCTGTCCGGCGCCGCAGCAGGCAGGGACACTTCCCAGAAGCATTATGTACTATTTCAGCTACTTTCTACTTGTCAGACATTTGTCAAATGGCCACTCTTAGCCATAAGGGAGACTAGAAATTGTAATACTTTTTTTCAGTGTATGTATATATCTATGCACAGTACATAATCAGGGGATATTATTATTGTTAAAGGAGAAATCTGAGATGATTAGCCATCCCTGTCGAGAGAGCCACGTAGGAAAAATACCTTTAATATACTTACAAAGCCATCAAAACCTTAGTTCTTTATTTATGGATATTCCATTGTTATTATTTAATTGTAGACTATTCCTCTCAATCTAGTAATAGAAAACAAATTTTTTTTGGTTTTGGCATTTTTTGGGGGGAGGGGACTGGGGATTTAACCCAGGGACATTCTACCTCTGAGCTACACCCCCAGCCACTTTTATATTTTATTTTGAAACAGGGTCTTACTAAGTTGCTGCAGGCCTTACTAAGTTGCTAAGTTGCTAAGACTGGCCTTGAACCTACGATCTTCCTGTCTTAGCCTCCCAAGTACTGGGATTATAGGCATGCACCACCACCCCTGGGTAGAAAGCAAATATTATTAATGATATGTAATGAGAAAAGTAAAGTTTTCAAAGCCAAATCAAAATATTTTTTGAGGGGCTAGGGATATAGCTCAGTGGTAGAGCACTTGCCTAGCATGCATGGGTTTCAATCTCTAGCACCACATACACACAAAAAATGCTATCTTTGAATTATTGCTCTCATTTGGTATAAGTAATAATGATACAATAATAATACAAATAAGCTAATTCCATAAGTTTTCCATAATGTTTTGTCTAATAAACCCAACAGAGTTTTGTTAGATTAGTAGAAAAATACTACCTGAGTTCAGTTGATGGCACTCTTTAGACATGGTCAGGCAAAGTCCCTGAGGAATAATGATAATTTTCTTTCCTGTCTCTTTTTTCTCCTTTCATAAAATGATTATAGAACTCTTCAGAATAAGACATTAAAATGGATATGACATAGATCTGTTCCCCCAAAGCTCACAGTTTAATATATAAGTAATTATAACAATGATACATTCTATTGTGAGACTGAGTAAGCCATTCATAATGTGAGTGAAAATAATCTTAAGAACATTCCAGGTTGGTCGAGGATACAGACTTATAACTAAGTTGACAACAAAAGAACATGGTTAGCTGCTTTTGTAGAGTATACATGATACTGCAGTGACAGAAAAGAGGGTGTGACCAGTTAGCTTTGGAAGGAGGGCCACAAATGTTTCACAGAGGAGATGCTTGAATTGTGCCTCTAAAAATGAGTCAGCGTCTCCCTGAGTGACTTCATCTTATTCTATATTACCTACTACAGACATATATTCTGGAAGAACTGATTTTAAATTTCTACCCACAAGTTTTCTTTCAAGTTCCAGACCCACAATTCAACTCTTTGCTAAAAATACTCACCTTTGATGGCCCTAAGCATCTGAACTCACTCTGTCCAAAATGAAACTAATTATTGTCTCCTAGTAGTCCTCTTTCCAAAATCTTAAAATCTATTAATGGTGTCCAATTTCCATACTAGAAACCTTGATATTGTTTCAGGGTTCTTTGGGTTTTTTTGTTTTGGTTTTTGGTACTGGGGATTGAACCGAGGGGCATTCTACCTCCAACCTACACCCCCAGCCCTTTTATCTTTTGTTGAAGCAGAGTCTCACTAAATTGCTGAGGCTAGCTCAAACCTGCTATTCTCCTGTCTCAGCTTCTCAAGTACTGGGATTACTGCCATGTACCACCATGGCTGGCTTTGTTTCAGTTTGTGTCTCTTTTATTTCCCTTTCCTTCTCCAAACAATTGACCCCTAAATTGTATTGATTTGCCCTCAACTAAGTTGTTGTCAACTTAGTTATAAGTCTGTATCCTCGACCAAATCTTGATTCATCATACCTTCTTTTAACATTCATTGTGCTTTCTTTAGGCCCTTGACATCTTTTTGCCAGACTATTGCTATAGCATTGTCACTGGTTTTCCTTCCTCTAATACTTCTAGTATAGCTTCTCCCTTACTATTTAAAAAAAAAAGTTCTCAAACTTTCTGGACTTGGGAATTCCTTGCACAAATTGTTGAAAATCATAAGGAGTCTTTGTTTATATATGAATTATGGTCATCATTATTATACTATAAATTAAGCGGAAATTTAAAAAATAATTTATTAATTTTTTAAAATGACAACAAACCCATTACATGATAACATACTGCTGTATACTGAATTGTGTCCCCCACATTCATATATTGAAACTCCAACCTTCAATGTAATTGTATTTGGAGATAGGACTTTTAGGAGGTAATTAAAGTTAAACAAGGTATTAAGGGTGAGTTTTTAATCTGAAAGGATTGGTGGCATTATAAGAAGAGGGAGAAAGAGTGATAGCTCTCTCTTTCCACCATACAAGGACACAGCAAGTGTATATGCAAGCCAGGAAGAGAATCCTCACCAGACCATACTGGCACCCTGATCTTGAACGTCCAACCTTCAAATTTTGAGAAAATTAATTTTTGTTGTTTAAGTCACCGAGTATATAATATTTTGTTATGGCAGCCTCAGCTAATACAGATTTTGATATCAAGAGGTGTGATGTCACTATATCAAATACCTAAATAATGTGGAACTGGGTAATGGGTAGAGACTGGAAAGATTTTTATGTGCATGCCAGAAACATGGACATTCAGGGTGATTCTGGTGAGGTCTCATGAAAATGAGAAACATTTTATTGGAAACTAGTAGAAAAGTGATCCTAGAAAAGAACTCGACTGAACTATGTTTAGCATTTTGTCGAAGGTAAAATTTGACACAAAGAAATTGGATATATAGCAGAGAATATTTCTAAGCAAAGTGTCAAAAGAATAGCTTCTTTCTTCCTCACTGCTTATAGTGAAATGTGAAAGAGGAGAGATGAATTGAAAGAATTGTTAAGCAAAGAAGGAACCAGAACCAGAACTTGGAGATTTGGAAAATTCTCGGTCTATGCATATTATAAAAAAAGAGAAAACTTGTTCTGAACAGAACCCTAAGGATGTGGCTGAGAAACTGTTTGAGATCATGTGCACACCTCATGGACTTAATCAGCCATCTCAACTGAAGTCAGAAATAAAGATGGAGCCAGGTGTGGTGGCGCACGCCTGTAATCCCAGTACTTAGAAGGCTGAGATAGGAAGATCACTGGTTTAAGGCCAACCTCAGCAATTTGTGAGACCCTATTTCAAATTAAAAAAATAAAAAGAGCCTGGAGGTATAGCTCAGAGGTAGAATGCTCCTGGGTTCAATCCCAATACAGACAGATGGACGGATGGATGGACAGACGGAAGGAAGGTCTTATAGCAGCAAAGGTATTGCCAGTTTGAACTATAAAGGACTGAGAATGTGACAGATTCGACTGCTTGGATTCTATAGGACTGAACCAGAGCTATTCAGTGGCAAATATGCATTACCTCCAAAAAAGACCAATCCCTCAAGGGGTTGTTTAAGCTACATGGTCTATGGTATTTTGTTATGGCAGTCCAAGCTAACTAATATACATATAATGAAAAATAATTATATTTCCCAAAATAAAAAGTTTAGTCAGGAAGGTCCATGGTTTTACATTTATTTAAATCTCTTTAATGTCTATCTTAATAGAAGACAGCTTATTTTCATATCTATTTCTGTGCTTTCTGTTGTGACATGTTGTTTTAATTGAGGTATGTGAAGAAAATCTGATCTCACACAGATAGGTAATAGGAAAAGAGAGGAGGTTTTGTTTTGTGGTACTGGAGATTAAACCCTGGGGCATTCTACCTCTGAGCTAAACCCCCAGACCTATTTTATTTTTTATTTGGAAACAAGGTTTCACTAAGTTGCAGAGGACCTCACAAGTTGCTGAGGCTGACCTTGAACCTGCAATCCTCCTGTCTCAGCCTCCCAAGTACTGGGATTCTAGGCATGCACCACGACACTAGGCTGTATCTTGGATTTTGAATGGATCTTTTTTGCATAATTTTATAATATCACATTGGTTATTTGGAAACTATTTATTGACTGGCCGAGTTAAGCATTTTTAAATGCATAATATGCTGGGCATGGTGGCACACGCTTATAATCCCAGTACTTGGGAGGCTGAGACAGGAGGATCACAGGTTCGCGGCCAGCCTCAGCTACTTAGTGAGGCCCTCTGCAACTTAGTGAGACCCTGTTTCAAAATAAAGAATAAAAAATAGGGCTGGGGGTGTAGCTTGGAGGTAGAATGCCCAGTACCGCAAAAAAATAATAATAATACATAATATAATTTAGTTTTATTACATGATATAAAAAACTACATTTGTTAATATCACTACCAGATCTCACAAAAAAAGTCTTTAGGTATTGTAAAATTACCAACCTTATAGTAGCAGACACAGGTTTTTCAAGATTTTAACATTTACTCGAAAGCTAAAATTTTATCATTGACGGCAAATACTGTTAGTTTTCTTCCTTGAGGTCGACAGACTCACTTTGTTCTTTAAGTTGCGGAGGGCCTCACTACGTAGCTGAGGCTAGCCATGAACCTGGATCCTCCGGTCTCAGCCTCCCAAGTACTGGGATTACACTTCGTTCATTTTTAAGAAAATATCTTCCTGAAGCCGGGCGTGGTGGCGCTCGCTTGTAATCTACACTCTGGGAGTGTAGCTCAGAAGTAAAATGCCCCTGGGTTCAATCCCCAGCACCAAAAAAAAAAAAGTCTTCCAGGTACTCATCTGAATAACCATACGTTTGTCTTCCTGTCGCTCTTTCACGTAAAAGTAGTGTTTCATGAAAAAAGTGGCCAGTTCAGTTCACAAAACAATTAGTTTTACTGGAGACAACTGTAGTATCTGGCATAATGTTTAAAATTTTGCTTTGGGTCCCCAGCACAGGAGAGAAGGAAGGAAAGAAGGAAAAAAAATTGCCTTGGTGCTGGAGATGCAGCTCAGTGATAGAGTTCTTGCCTAGCATGTGTGAGAGGCCCTGGGTTCAATCCCCAGCATGGGGGGGGGATTGCCTTGTTTTTACTGCAAGGACATGGTAGGTGAAGAATCCAGTGATGGCTAATACAATTTGGTGTCATTACTTTGATTTATGCTGAAGTACTAGCGGTTTTAACCATTAGTTAGATGGGTACCCATTAGATTTTGCACCATTAGTTCAGCCTTGCAGGTATAAGGTAAGACAAGTGAGGTGCCTAGGGCACAAAATTTAATAATTCTATGAATCATACCTTGAGAACTCCTGATCTAAACAGAGATCTGATATTTGTTATTTTGCTTTAAACCTTTGATGGCTTCTCAATGACTAAGGATAATATATAATCTCCTTAATATGGTATCTCAGCTCCTCCATCAATTTCCCTGTCTGTTTTCTTGCCTTATTTACAGCTCTTCCTAATATGCTCTATCCTGTAGTCTAGCCTAAACTTGCTCTATGGTTTTATGATACTTCTGCTTGGAGTATTCTTCATCTGGTAACCTTTTACTCATTTTTTATATTTATTTATTTTTGTGGTACTGGGGATTGAACCTGGAGGCATTCTACCACCGAGCTACACCCCCAGACCTTTTTTTTATTTTTTGTTTGGAAACAGGGTCTTGCTAGGTTGCTGAGAGTCTCATTATATTGCTGAGGCTGTCCTCGAACCTGTAGTCCTCCTGTTTTAGCCTCCCAGGTACTGGGATTACAGGCATGAGCCACCATACCTGACTTATTTATTTATTTATTTTGGTGCTGGGGATTGAACCCAGGGGCATTCTACCACCCTGCTACACACTCAGCCCTATTTCATTTTTTCTTTTGTTTTTGTTTTGCAGTACTGGAGATTGAACTCAGGGGCATACTACCTCTGAGCTACACTCCCAGCCCTGTTTTTTATTCTTTATTTTGAAACAGGGTCTCACTAAGTTGCAGAGGGTCTCACTAAGTAGCTGAGGCTGGCAGCAAACCTGCGATCCTCCTGTCTCAGCCTCCCAAGTACTGGGATTACAAGCGTGTGCCTCCAGGCCCAGCTTTCATTTTTTATTTTAGAACAGAGTCTCGCTAAGTTGCTGAGGGCCTCACACCTGTGATACTCCTGTCTCAGCCTCCCAAGTACTGGGATTACAGACGTGGGCCAGTGTGCCTGGCCTACTCATTTTTTATAGTGATTCAATGTCAGTTTAAATATCATCTCCCCTCTAAAGCTTCCCCTAATTTCCTCAGAGAAAAATTAATCATTTCCTTTTTTTATTTGAATAAAATAGATCTCTACTATAGCACTTGTCACACAGTTTAGGTCATTTTTTACATGACTGACCCTCATGCTATATTTAATTCATTTAAACAAGTTCCAGATGCTGTGGTAGGCTCCAGGAATACAAAAGTGAACAAAGTTTTAAGAGATCATATTTGAGAGGGGAAACTGAACAAGCACATTATAAGTGCTATAATTGAATTATGAACTAAATGCTGTAGAGACAGAAATAAGGGAATGAATAGATTTAATTCTGTGCTTCTTGAGAGCAGGGGTAGTTCATGCTTTATTCATCTTTGTACCGTCTGTGGCTAGCACTGTGCCTAGCATACAGTGTATAGACAATATAGGTTGGTTAAATGAAGATGTAACTGCATTTGATTAAACTCTTTTTTCCTCACTTTCCCCCCATGTTTTTCAGAATGCAAGGTATGGAGAAACCCCCTAAACCTTTTCAGAGGAGCAGAATACAGAAGGTATTATATTTTGCTTTCAGTATAAACAGAGCATTGGTCTTAGAGTAAAAGTATTATAACAATATTTGTTTTTATAAATCTATCACAGCCTCTCCTACTTGCAGATACTGATATATAAAATAAGGTAAAATGATTAGCTCAAGGCAGCATCTTGACTTTGTTTACTTTTATAATCATGAGAGGTATTGCTTCAAATCATGTTTTTGATATATAATAAGTATATGTAAGCCCCCTAGTTTATGTTAGAAAGCCTTTTTCAAGAAATTCATGAGATTAAAGGAAAACCATAGGGGTCACCATATTCCTATGCATGTGTGCTCAATTTCAAGATTTAAGGATTCATTAGAAAAAAATCTGAATGTGAATATGAACTTTATTTGTACAACAAACAGTATAGGGTAGAGGTTTTTGTTTATTTGTTTGTTTGTTTGTTTGTTGCTTTTTTGTGTATGTGGTACTGGGGATTGAACTTAGGGGCATTCTACCTCCAAGCTACACCCCCAGCCTAATTTTTATTTTTTGTTTTGAAACAGGGTCTCACTACGTTGCTACAGCTGGTCTCGAACCTGCGATCCTCCTGTCTCAGCCTCTCGGGTACTGGAATTATAAGCATGCGCCACCACGCCCAGCCTAGAGTATTTTTATATTGATTTTATATTGCCTTCCTCTCTACAGTACTATGTCCATTTCTCTTCCAGATTTTACTGTAGATGAGAAAATATCCTTTGAAACTTACAACCAAAGATATTTGACTTTCACTTTTATTTTGAGGAAGACTGTGTTTTACCTGGAGGTAGACTGGACCATGTTATTTAATCCACTGGATAACTTTACTGTCTATGGGCACTGTGCAGAATGATGGAGATACAAAGATGATTAAGCAATAATCCCTGTACATAGGACTTAATAGTATCCTGGGAAATGAAAGCTAGGCTTTTGAGAGATGCCGTTAACCTGTATTAAGAAATTCTGCAAGAAACAGGTCCTTGAACCTCTTACTTGTGTGCATTAAAAGTTACTGAGAGCTGGGCGTGGTGGTGCACACTTGTAATCCCAATACTTGGGAAGCTGAGACAGGAGGATCTCAGGTTCACAGCCTCAACAATTTAGTGAGGACCTCTGCAACTTAGTGAGTCCCTGTGTAAAAATAAATAAAATAGGTCTGGGGTGTAGCTCAGAGGCAAATGCCCCTGGGTTCAAATGCCAGTAACACACAGACACACACATACACACACACACACACACACACACACACACAGAGTTATTGAGGCTATTCCTTGTTGTATTATCCAGTATCTACTTCATGAAGACAGTAAAGAGAAATTTCTTAGTACCAGGAATTTATGCTTCCTTTGAATGATTAATTTTTCTTTAATGAAAAAGTCTAAGTTGGTTGATAACCATTGTGTGGTTCTAGAGAGCTTAAAGCCATAGTGTAGCTAGCCCTCAGCAAGTGTGTAGAACTCTTTGTTATGTATTTCATATGCCAACTTCATTCCATGCTTCATCTGTGTCCCTATCCTTACTTTTCCTTTACTGAATCTTTTATTTACTTCTCATTTAGGTTACTGATAATTGTAGATTGTATAACGTACATTGTATAATGTACAAAGAATGTGTATATTCTGGGGGAGGGTAATGGGGATTGAACCCAGAGGCACTCTACCACTGAGCTTCACCCCTTTTTTTGTGTACTGGGAACTTTTTATATATATATTTATATATATAAAATATATAAATATTAAGCTGGGCGTGGTGGCACATGCTTGTAATCCCAGTACTTGGGAGGCTGAGACCGGATGATCCCGGTTCGTCACCAGCCTCAGCTACTTAGTGAGGCCTCTGGAACTTAGTGAGACCCTGTTTCAAAATAAAGAATAAAATAATAGGGCTGGGGGTATAGCTTGGAGGTAGAATGCCCCTGGGTTCAACCCCCGGTACTGCCAAAAAATAAAAAAAATAGAAAAAATAAAAATATATAAATATATGTATGTATTTGTGTGTGTGTGTGTGTGTGTGTGTG
>PVJS01038067.1:0-19592 GCA_004027185.1 Glis glis
AACTACAAAGCTTCTGCTCATCAAAGGAAACCATCAAGAGCCTAAAGAGAAAGCCTACAGAATGGGAGAAGATATTTGCAAGCTATCCCTCTGACAGAGGTCTAATATCTAGGATATACAAAGAACTTAAAAGGCTCTACACTAAGAAAATAAATAATCCAATCAAGAAGTGGGCAGCTGAAATGAATAGACACTTCACTAAAGAAGAGATACAAATGGCCAATAGATACATGAAAAAATGTTCAACATCATCAACATTTTATTTTCAAGGTGAAAATGGTCTATATATGAGTGCTCCCCTAAGGTACTTAAGATTGAACCCCTGAAGTTTTTATATGAATTTAAAATTGAAAACTTGTATGGGTAGTTGATCCTCCCTAGCATATTGTTATGTGAGAATGTGATATTGAAGTTTTTTTTTCATCAGAAGATGGAATGGGGCAAAGAGAAATCAGCTGACCAGAGGCAGTAACACAGGATGCTATGTGTAATTTGAAGATAAATCTGCTCCTGAAATGGGGAAGGAAGGACAACAGAGCTTGAAATGAGAAATTATAGGGCAGATGGCAAAATTTTCTACTCATGACATTTTTATCAATGAGAAATTTATCAACAGCAAAACACAACAAAATTAAGCATAATATGCACAATGCTATACTATAGTATTACCTATAATTATGAGAAAATAAAAAATAACTATGTCCTACACTTGGGGGGGCAGTTAAATAAATTAAAATACTATCAACTTAATAGATGATTCCGTGTGTGTGTGAGTGTGTGTGTGTGTGTGTGTGTACAGATATATATAATATATGTATATATATATATATATATATTTAAAATGATAACTGAAAAATTGTGAGAAACATTAAAATGATAATCATGAAAATTATTTATGAGATGTTAGTGGGTAAAATAAAAATCATAACACGAAGTAGTGTTATCGTAATTCAGTGTAACAACACCATAGCTAGGTAGAGCATAGACCATGAAAGGTAGGTGTGGGAGTATAGCTAGCACCTTCTATATTAGTTAAAAATGTGTTCAACTGCATAAAGCAGGAAAATACAATAGTAACTTAGCATGATAAACATTAATTTCTTATATAAAAGAATTCCTAAGGAAGATGTCTTCTAAGGAAGAATTCCTAAGGAAGATGTAATTTGAGAATCAGTTTTCTCTCCTTCTACTTCATCATTCCTAGAGCATACCTTCCAATTTTCAGGTCAACTCCTGGCCCAACATTGCATCTAGCGTCCCTATTATTCCAGGTTCCAACAAAGGCAAAAGAGAAGAAAGCACATTATCCCTTTTAAAGAGACACATGGGGAGTCCCCCAACAATGCTTGCACTTACATCTCATTAGCCATAATCATGTTGCATGATCACACCTGGCTGCCAGTGAAGGTAAGAAACGTAGCCTTTTCAGCTGGGCACATGGCTAGCCCCATCAATTCAGGCTTCTACTACTGAGGAAGAAAGAGTAAGTGATAGTTGGAGAGCACAGATTAACCACACCATCCCATGGAGGGCATTCTAGCTAGTTTGCATGATTCAACTTCCTATCATAGAAAGTTCTAGAATCTCAATAATCACAGCAGGTTTAAGGAACCCAAAAGAGAGTTTCCAGCCATAGTCCTGGAGGTATCCTGGGGGACAGAACTTGAACCTTGCTCCATATTTTTGTTCAGATATCTGTACAATTGTTTCCTGGGTACCAAACAGAAAGGAGTCTAAGAAAGCGACTGAGGTCTGGTGGGGCTGATTTCAGGAACAGGGAAGACCTGGGTCCAAGTATATGCTGACCTAGCACCCATGTCCCCAATGTGGTCCTGGAGTATCTGTAAACTTTGGTAAGAAGTTAGGGGAGCAGAGAAAGAACTGTGTGATTACTAGCTCAACACTTGTGCACAGGAGACCTGACTGGGCCTGGTGATTGATGTGTCAGTATCCTGCTTATATTACCTTGCCCTTAACACTTGAATGCACACAGCCCTGACCTTTAGCTGCCAGCACCTGCACTTACTGGCCTGAAGATCTTCTTTTGCTGGAAGAGCTAGAGAATTAAAGCTCTTGATCTTTGACTTACTGGAGTTTCTGTATAAATATTTCACCTTCTTCCCTCCAAGTGGAAAATCTTTGAGGATGTGCTATTTACTACTTGCAGGGTTCTCCATTGGCATGAGACTCAAGTTGTCCATGGTAGTAGCTAACTCCATAAAGCACCCTCTATTGCCCTCCCTTCCCATCTCATGTCTTCTTTTCCTTAGCAATCGTTAGTGACTATATGTTTGTGTGCCCTGCCCCCAGATCTGGACATTGAAACTCTATCCCCTATGGGATGATATCCGGAGGAAGGGCTTTGGAGAGGCGGTCAGTGTTAGATGAGATCATGAGACTGGATCCTCATGAATGGTGTGATTGCCCTTCCATGAGTCCCAAGAGGGCTTGTTTCTCGCTGCTCTTTACCAGACGAGGACACAGAGAGAAGATGGCTGTCCACAAACTAAGAAAAGGAGCCTCACCAGACAGATCAAAGATCTTGGACTTCCTATCCTCCAGATATGTGAGAAATAAATCCCCATTATTTACAACCCATCCTGACTGTGGTATTTTTGACATAGCAGCCCAAACAGGATAAGACATCAATGCTTCCTTCACCATCCAAGTATTTTAAATCGAATCATTGACTCAGGCCTGCTTCTGGGGGACCCAAACGAAGACAGCTGGTTTTGAGGTGCAGAGAGGGGGCCAGACTGTGAAAAGTACATTGACCATCTCAGTACAGAGGGCAATAGGATGGAAGAACTACCATAATCCACAGTGGCGGAGCCCAGATATTAAGACAGACAGAGCTTCAAGCAGTTACTTCTAACATGTGTTTGAATCCCACCCCTGTCCCTTCCACACACATACACACACAATGTATACACTCAGAGACATACTCCCTATTTTAATGACTTGTAGAAGGAATATTGGAGAATGGAAGACCAAGGAGAGGTGTGTGTGTGTGTGTGTGTGTGTGTGTGTGTGTGTGTGTTTTAGTATCTCTATAAATGTGATGCAGTTTTTTCCTCCATGATTAATACCCTCAAAATACATTTTACACATAAAATAGATATGCACATGGCCAAAGACCAACATAAACATGCTAAAAGCAATATGTTTTTATTGTACTGATTCTTTATTTACTTGAAATTTCTTGACCATAAAATGACAATAAAATCGAACCTAAAGATAACTATGCGCAATTCTTTACCCTGTAGGGGGAGGTATGATGTCTGTTGTTTGTATTTGAGAGAGGACAGTGGCTTCTTGAAATCGAAATGGCAGCTTGGACCTCGCAAGTCTAGCATGAAATCTGAGTCAAGCAGACATGGCGACTGTGGATTGAGTTTATTTCCTCTGACTTTTTCTAGGCAAATGCACACCCTTCACTGTGAAAGAGCTACAGAGGTTACAAAGGCCCACGTCAGGGCTGCATCCAAAGGAGGGGGTGTGTGTATCTTTCTGATCTCCTAGAGGGCTTCCTAGATGTGCAATCAGGAACCTGCAATTTATGCAGCTGGTCCTAAACTGTGAATGGCTATGAGAGCTCCATGGTGCACTGGCTGCTGCAGGAACATCAATTATTGTGTATTGGAGAGAGAAACCCAAGAAAGAGCCCATTTCTGAAGTTAGCAGGGAAGAAGTTAGAGCAAAGCAAGAGATATCAATTTAAAGGGATATACACACACTGATACTTCCCATTCAGACCAGCCACATTCTCTATAATATGAAAGGCTCTGACCCACTGTCTCTGTAGCTGTGCAGCATGCTGGGTGTCATCGTGTGGGAGGTGAGAGGGGTTAAAATGCTAGCAGAATAGACAGGAGACCAAGGTGTAATGGCCAGGATACAGATCCCCAGGAGCACTTGGATTGAGTAAGACCAAGTTTTCATTATGATCACCCATTTAAAAAAAATTAACTATACTTTTATTGGTGCATTGTAATTATACATCAAAGTGATACAAACATGCATTCACACAGCACTTGGTGTGATTTCCTCCGTATTTCACCCTGCTCCCCCCTTCTATGTCAGTGAGAGTGGTAGTGATACCTTCATATATGAACAGAGTTATTTGAACTGTTTCCTTCATCAAGCCCCCTTTTTCCCCTCCCCATCTCCCCACCTCCCTCCCCCAATCCCTTCCACTATTCTATTGGTTTATTTCTCTAAATAGCTCCATATTTATCTGAAGTGTCTTTTATTTTCTATTTTCTCTCTAGCTTCTACATAGAGAAAACATGACCCTTGAATTCCTGAGATTGGCTGATCTCACTTACATAATAGTCTCCAATTCCATTCATTTTCCTGCAAATAACATATTTTCATTCTTCTTTGTGGCTGAGTAATGTTCCATTGTGTATATATACCACATTTTCTTTATCTAATCATCTGTTGACAGATATTTTTTAGGAATTATGTTCTCTCCTGGTCTGGCCTACTCTTTCTGTTGAAAGGGAAGTTGTTCTGGTTTCATATCAGATGCTTTATTTGACATATATTTGCCTTCTTTTCCTACACAGGACAGAACTAAAAAGTCTTGTGGCAATTGATTGACCTTTTTGTAGAATTTTGTAAAGTGAATCAGAATATAATTGGGGGCTAGAAAAAATAAAAATAATTGATAAGGTTTTAAAATGATTGTGTTATTTTACTAATTATTAGGTAAGTAAACATTCCTGGGGTTCTTGGCATTTACTGTTGATTACATGGCTAAACTAGGAATTGTCATGCAAGCTCTTATGGTTCTGATTTTAATAGCTTTATGATTCTTACACACTTGGCTAAAAACTTATGCTTTAGTTCTTGAAACAAAATTATTTCATTGTTTATATAGATTAGTCATTAAAGCTTATTTTCTGTGTGGACATAATTTTAGTCTGCTTCACTTAAAACAGATCAACTAAAAAATGAAAGTAAAACCCTCTGTGAAAATAAGCTACTGTTTTATTCAACTGTAGATTTACTGGTGAAGTGTATCATAGGATCTTTGTAAGCCTCATATACGCAATTATAGGCAGGTGTTCCTTCTTGGCAAACTAAGAGAAATTTATACTACTAGAATTCTTCCATAGATTTGTATATCTTTCTAATGTTGAAAATACATATAACAGTAAGATGTTTGTTTTTATTCAAGAATAAAATAAATATACAGTTTAACATGTTTATTTAAATTTATATTCCCATGCTAATTCTCCCAAATTACATTCTCATGAGAATCTTATTTGAGATTGTTTATGAAGGAAGTGTTTGGGATCCAAGTACAAGCAAAACATGTATTATGCACTGGTATCTGGAGGTCTCTGTAAACTACAGCACGACGGGAGGCAAGAAAACATCCCTAGGAGGTCCCAGCCAGTCACTGCAGCACTTCATGTGAAAACGGCCTTGGAAAGTCGCCTCACACCTCACAGTACCAGTTTCCTCGACTATGGATTAGGAATAATCATTTCTACTATAAGATTCATGCTTCAGCATTCATGGAAACTATTTACAGAACCAATTTTATCAGTGACCCTTGATATTATTCATGGGAAATAAATTCTGCATGAATTCCAATTGTGAGAATCAAGTGGGAAAAAAATAATAGTAGGTTAGTAAATCACTGAATATAGCACAAGTGCTGTTAGTCTTACTATATTCCTGTAGGTAGGCTTTATACCTTGTAATAAGAAAAATAGATATTTAGCAGGCTCTAGACTGGTGTATGTAAGTGTGCATTTCACCACAATGCTATTTCTGAGACATTTGTAATGAAAGACACACTATCTCCCTTCTGGTGCATGTGTGGGAACAGTGTTGGAATCTCTCTTAATCCATTCCCTGCTTTGGGCATTACATTTATTAAACGTGGCCTTTCTGTAAGATATGAGATTCAAATTCATAAATCTAGTTCACAGTTTAAAATAGGAGCAGGGGCTGAATTAATGTTAAACTGATTTGAATGCTCAAGTTTGACAATTGTCTCAGAAATATTTATTGAATTGTAGCTCAGAACCTATCTTCCCTGTACCAGATATTCTCATGTAAAACATCTCTTCCCATTAGCTGTCTCTAAATCATCATGGGTAAAAAAGGAAATTGAACAATTTCTTCAATCTCCCAGCTCCCGTGAACATTATTTGTCTCCATGCAGTGTAGATGATTAAATGGTCAGAATGCTCAGAGTAAATTAATTTCCATCCATCCCCACCTCTGTGTATTTTGGGAAATAATGATATTCAAAGAGATTGAGTACTAAAGCAGTAATTCAATTCAGGCCTGCCTTACAATCTACACAATAACAGTATTTTCTAAAGGTTTTATGGAGTAATTCAGGAAGGATTTGATCAGAGACTTTTCAATCATTCTTCCTTTTCATTATGCTTTTCTTAATACCATGGAAAGTAGGTTATAGTAAAATAGATATCATAAGATAATGCATGTTCTTCAAATCTATGACCTCTCCCCCCCATTTTTTAATCATTGCAGCACTTCAAATAAACAAAGATTCATTTCTTACTCATTGTGTATTACTCAAATCCAAATGAAATATCAGGAAATAATCTATTATTTCCCTAAAAGAAACTGCATTTTAGTACTTTCTTGCAATGTAATATAAAGTCAAAAGTTATAATATTTTGGTTATATAATTATATATAAAATGAGAATAGGGTATATTTCAGGTAACTCAAAATAATATTCAAACACCTCATTTTCAACTCTTTCTACTAATAACTCCTGTTACTGATGGTGAGAAATAAAATATGCAGCACTTGTAGTACAAAACTATTTCTGTAAGAAATTATTGTGATGCCTCATCTTAAAAATCATTTATTGTATCCAGAAAATAATTTTAAAAAAGCAATATTAATACTGTGCCAAGACAGCTAAGTAAAATATAAATAAGTATAGACAATGCAAGTGAAGCATGAGATAATTGGAAATATATAAAGAAAACATACAAAGCAAATGGTTGAGTATCAAAAATGTCCACAGTTTAATCTTATTATTCTAGTACAAATATTTGGCATGATTTAGATGAACCATTTTAAATTAAATAGATTTTACAGTTTAAACTGAGATATTTGGCACCACAACGTTAAAACTTTTAGGGTAAAATACTAGCTCAATCTTAGAACTGTGGTAATTTGGAAACTGTACAACTCAAAATGATATTTTCTTTTGAAAGGAGAAAAGAGGGATACTACTGAATTTTGCTTTGGGATTGTAAGTCATGATAGAAAATGTATGCAGAAAAATTGGGAGAAAAAATTCTAAATATCCTCATTTGTTCCATTCGAATTTGAATTCTTTTTATATGGCTACTAGGGTAATGAATTAATGTTGCTACAGACAAATCCTCTCTCTCTCCCCCCCCCCTTTGGTACTGGGGATTGAACCCAGGGGAATTCTACCTCCAGGCTATACCCCCACCCTTTTTATTATTTATTTTATTTTGAAACAGGATTTCGCGTGGTTGCTGAGGATCTCACTAAGTTGCTGAAGCTGGCCTCGAACCTGCATTCCTCCAGTCTCAGCCTTTCCAGTGGTCTGGCTAAGTTGCTAATGCTGGCCTCAAACCTGCAATCTTTCTGTCTCAGGCTCCCAAGTATGGGATTACAAGTGTGTACCACCATGCCCAGCTCCATTTCCCTCTTATGAGCATGCATTAATTAACATCTCATTATGAAATAATAAGTTGATAAGCAGTTGTAAGTTTTTGCATACTTTGTTATTATTTTGTTTATTACTAGTCACCAAACCTGAAAAATAAAATTCAGATAGTAGAACAACAAAAAAATTATCTTTATGAAATCTGCAATGTTAAAATCAATAATTTACTATCAGCCTAACTGTTTGTGCTTATTAACCAATTTCAATTAGAAGCATAATAATTTTGTTCCCATTTTTGTTACAAAATCCATATAGATTTTCAAGGGATTTGACCCTAAATAATTACTTATATATAAGTACTTAAGGACATACTTACAAATATGTTACTTACTTTGTTGCTTTTACTATCTTATTTGGTATTGATTTACTCTTCTAGTCTCTTGCTTTTTGTATCAAGAAAAGTTTTCCAAAATCAGGAAATCTGAAGTAAAGTTTCAGAATCAAGTTTGTGGCCCGTTACTCAGGACTTGCAGTACTTGGAAATGATGATGATCATGTTCTACTTCTAAGTGTGTGTGTGTGTGGGGGGGGTGAACACTAGGGATTGAACCCAGTGGCTTTCTACCTCCAAGCTATACTCCCAGCTCTTCTTATTTTTTAATTTGAAACAGAGTTTCACTAGGGTGCTGAGGGTCTTGCTAAGTTACTGACGCTGGCTTTGAACCTGTGATCCTCCTGTCTCAGCCTCCTAAGTACTGGGATTACAGGCCTGTGCCACCACATCCGGCAAGATTCTTTACTTAGGAAGTTATCTCAGATCCATGTTCCCTAGTCAGAGCTGAGACAACACCCCAAAATCACACACACTTATGTACAAGTACTTAAGGACACACTTGCATACTTGTGGTGAAGGAAGTAACAGGAGGAAGGTGTGAGGGACAGATAGCCCTCCAGGTGACTTTGCTAGAGCCACTTGGTCTCTTCCTTTCCTTTCAATCCTCTTCACGGAGTAGTATCCCCACAACTCCTACTCCTAAAGTTTCTTTTAGGAGTACAATGTGTAAGGCTAACATGTGGCTGCCTCCTCCTCCCCCTCCTTGGTCCTTCCTGTTCCCCTATTCGACTCCTACCACTGCAACAATCTGGGCTAGCCCTGAGGGCTGAGGACGGGTATTTATTAAACTCTCAAAGGTTAAATCAGGTCATGCCGTGACATGGTCTCAAGGTTTCTCATGCTGGCTGGAAAAGATGCATTCCGTGTAAAAAAAAAACCCCACACCTTTGTTGAACAATAACTCAGGAAAAGGCTTCCTTTGAAGAGCTACAAATCACTGAGTTGAACAGTTGGTGGAGCCATGTGCTATGTTGTTTGGAAAGCTCCTCTGGTGTGGGTTCACTGTCACTAATTTAGATTTACATGTAGCATGACACAAGCAAATCTGAAATCTTAATATGACTGCTGGGCATGGTAGCACATGTCTGTAATCCCAGTGCTTGGGAGGCTGAGATAGGTAGATCACAGGTTTGAGGCCACCATGCAGTAACTTAGGGAAACCCTGTTCCAAAATAAAAACAAAAAAGGCTACGGGTGGAGCTCTGAGGTAGACAACTCTTGAGTTCAATCCTCAGTACCACAAAAAATGTATATTAATATGATTTAACAAGACTTGGGTGGTTTACCACCTAGAGGTGCAATAGCAAAATGTACACCTAAATGGCTTGACTGCTACCCCCTCCAATACATGTACAGCATCCCGACCTCAGATATGACATTCATTAAATAAAAGTGATATCAGTTGGTTACATCTATTTCATCTGCTATTCACTAGTCAAGTGAAGCAGGAGTGCGTCTGATATTGGGACCGAGGATTAAGGGACAAAACAGTGTCTGGTGTCTTCTGACTTCATGTCATCAAATTATTCATCTAAAGAAACATGAACAAGCTTGGAAATTGAGACTTATCAGCACTCTCTGTGGACTGCATTGTGCCTCATAAGGTTTGAATTTCCTGTGAAAGTCTCTTACAAAGTTTCCCTGGGCATTGTGTGTAATGTTTAGTGTTCTCTTGATTTTTGCTTTCCTCTTGAGAGATTCATGCTGTTGCATAGCTCATTTCATAGTTTGTTCAATCCAAGCACACCCTTCTCTTTGGTGGTACCTTTTCCTCCAGTCATCTGCTTCTCTTTAAAATGGAATGTATCTGTATCTTTGCCTAACTTCCTTGGTGAAGGGCCGCTCTTAGCCTCCTATGTCTATGACCAGGTACTAAATCAATATGCACTGGATATATGTCTTGCAATTCAATTTAAATTAATTTTTGTGAAGGCCAAGTCTTTGAAATAGCGAGGTAGTGAAAGCAATTAAGCAATGTTATTTAATACTCCTGTCTCAGCATCTTGGTTTTCAGATGATAAGATAAAGTTTACCTGCTTGAGCTATTGCCTTTGCAAAAATATAAAACCATCTGATATTCATTTTAACAGTGCATAAATCATGGCAGCATACATAAATCAAAGCAATGTTTTCAATTTAAGACTCCAAGAGCCAAGAGAGATAAGCCAATCTTAAAAGGTCCAAATGAATGAGAAAAACAGATGTCAGAGACTGTATTTCAGAATATTTTTTCCTCTTTAAGAATGCTAATCTCTCCTATTGGTCATAAAGTTCTAAGAATAAGCAAAAAAACTACATGTCATACCTTGTAAGATTAAGTGCCTCTATCACTTGGAATTAAAGCACAAAGAAGCAGAGATAAAATGAGAACACTGCAGGTTGAATGAGTGATCAGAAACATTATATTTCAGTGCCCCATTTAAAATGCCCAAGAATATAGAACTGCTTCATGTCAGTTTCCATGGAGAACTATTTAATCAGATGCTCTAGAAAACAAAGGTTAAACACACCATGTGTTATAAATTACCTGCCTGTGTTATAACATATCATAGATGCACTAGTACACATTCAACTGGAGATGGCAATAGTAGGACAATAGAAAAAGAAAGCCCTAGAGTGGGCTGGGGAAGGTAGCTTAGTGGTAGAGCCCTTGCCTACCATATATGAGACCCTGAGTTCAGTCCTCAACACCGTAAAGAGGAAAAAAATGTCAGAAGATGTGTACTTATGCTTCTATTACACTGACCATAGTCCTTAGATAAGTCATTTAACAACTCTGAGTGTTCAATCTTCTAAATTAGGATAATAATACTTCTGCCAACCAATTAGTATGAATATTGTAAGAATCCAAAATTTTTAAAGTGTCTTGAGAAAGTAAAATATATATAACAAATCTTATTTTTAATATGAAATTCATTTTGTGGTTTGGGAAGAGGATTACTACTGGCTATGTTGAGTTTGAGGTGCCCATGGGGACATCCAAGTTGTGTGGTCTGGAGTTCAGGGGAGAAATATGAATGAAAAAGAAGGTCTCAGGTCCTCAACATCCCTGCAGCATCTTAAGTCATCAGAGTGGGTTTAGTGACCTGAGAAGAGTGTGTAGTGAATGGCATGTCTAGCATATTTGTCAGGCAGAGAAGACAGGTTTTTAAAACATTTTTCATGTTGAAAATAATTATAAATTCACAGAAAGACAGAAAAATAGTACAGAGAGGTCCCATATATGTATTACTCAGTTTTTCCCAGTGTGATATTTGCATACCTACAGTAAAATATTGAAACCAGGCCACTGACATAGGTGCCATGAATTTGCAGTTCTGTATAAATTCATCGTATGTGTAGGTTGTGCAGCCACCATCACAATTAAGATACAGAATGATCCTAACACCATGACAGTTTTCCTCATGCTTCTAACTGGTTGCCCTACACCAAACAGGCCATCACCTTTATCTACAGGCTCGTCAGCCAGTGAGCAGGGACTTCACAAGGCGCAGAGGTGAACCCAGCCCAACTGAAGCCGATGTTCTAGTGTGAGAGTCTACCATGTGTAACCCATCAGGAATGTCTGCAATGAGACCCCAAATTCAGAACCCTCAAAGGGAAGAACATTAGAGCCCAAAGTTCAAGTTTACCTTGTAAAGAACAAAGAAAGGGGAATTTAAAAACTCTCTCTCTCTCTCTCCCCCTTCACTCTTGCTCTCACTTTCGCTCCCTACAGTCCTACATATCCATTCAGTCACTAAAACTAAACTTTTATTATTACAAATAATTTCTTATTTCAACAATTCTCAGGAGGGACTAAGCAAAGGAACATTCAATTAAGTCATATTTATTATCTTTCTTATTAGGCCTGATATTGCCAATTCTCAATAAAAAAATTACTTCCCTCAATTTGTTAACATTTTCTGGTTTTCAGTAATTAAGATAAAATAACATTGAGCAAATTTAACCAAACCTCTTGTTTTTACATATATATATGATACTTTATTTGCCTGACTCTACTCTTGGATTTTGTATAGACAGTTCTTCAAAACACATCCAGGGTAATCAAATGAAATTTGGGAGGCTGAGACAGGAGGATTGCAGGTGTGGCCAGCCTCAGCTACTTAGTGAGGCCTTCCACAACTTAGTGAGACCCTGTTTCAAAAGTAAGGAATAAAAAATAGGGCTGGGGGTGTAAATCAGAGATAGAATGCCCCTGGGTTCAATCCCCAGTTCCGCAAAAAAAAAAAAAAGAAAATATAAATCAGATTACAACATTCAGTTTCAGAACTCTTCAGTGGCTCCCCACGGTACTTGAAATAAAATCCATATGCCCAGATCTCCCCTCAGGAATGAAGGATTTATTTTGCTCCCTGCTTGGAATGCTGCCAAGTCAGCCCTCAGGTATCAGTGCTGTGTGCAGATTATCTTTGAAGAAGAAAACCACTTCTCCCAAAGTTGCACCTTCCTATCAAGAGCAGCCCACATCCAGTGACTGATCAGTTGTGCACGATGACCTGAGACATCTCCAGAGGCCCATCTCAGCTCCCATGGAGTTGGCCAACAACTTCTGCCTTTGCCTCACTTTGCACTGTGCACCTCTTCCAAAGTTCATCCTCAGAGTCCTCCCTAAAAATTGTCCCACATGCTAATTTGTGTCCCAGAGACTTCATTCATTCATGTCCCAGGAATTCATTTATTCATTAACTCAACAGTATGTAGTAATCATCTGTTTTAGACATCATACTAGTTATGGGAGAGAAAAATATCATGATATAAAACATTTATTCAGTTCTTAAATGTCAAACACCATTCTAAATGCTTTACATTTTTTTTTTTTTGCAGTTCCGGGGATTGAGCCCGGAGGCATTCTACCTCTGAGCTACACCCCCGGCCCTATTTTTTATACTTTATTTTGAAACCGGGTCTCACGAAGTTGCGGAGGGCCTCACTAAGTAGCTGAGGCTGGCCACGGACCTGGATCCTCCGGTCTCTGCCCCCCAAGTACTAAATGCTTTACATTTTTAAAAAATATTATTGTACAATATAATTATACATCATAGTGAATTGAAAGTGATAGATTCATATATGCACATAACATCTCTTAGTGTGGTTCTTTCCTAACCCCACCCCACTACACCACTCCTCTCTCTATATACATGTTAGTAAGGTGGTTAGTAATACCTCCATATGTGGATATAATATTATTTGGTCTGTTTCCTTCCTCAAGCCTCCTTTTCTCCCCTCTCCTCCTCCCTCCCCCAATCCCCTTCTACTATTCTACTGGTCTCATTCTTTATTATCATGATGTTTCTTTTCTTTTCTATTTTCTCTCTAGCTTCAACATGTGAGAGAAAATACAGGACTCTTGACTTTCCAAGACTGGCTGATTTCACTTAGCATAATGGTCTTTAGTTTCACCCATTTTCCTGCAAATGACAGAGTTTTGTTCCCCTTTACAGCTGAGTAAAACTCCTATGTGTGTATATACCACATTTTCTTTATCCAATCATCTATTGACAGACACCTAGGCTAATTCCATAATTTGGCTATTGTGAATTGTGTTGCTAGAATTGTGTTGCTATAAACATGTATATTCATGTATCACTATGGTATTCTATCTGTAATTCTTTTGGAAAGTTCCCGAGGAGTGGTAGAGCTGGATCATGTGGTGATTCCCTTCCTAGACTTTTGAGGAACCTCCATACTGATCTCCATAGTGGTTGTACTAATTTATAACCCCATCAACAGCATATAAGAGTTTCTATTTTCTGCTTCCCAGGCATTCAACCAGGGACCAACCACAGCCTACAGGGCTCTGCCTGTCATCCCACATTTCCCCGGCTTCCTGCTCAATATTTGTGGAAATATCTAGTTTTGGTTCCTTAACTGCACCCATCTCTCTCCCAAGCCCACTGCATTTTCACTTCCTTCTGCTGAAGCACTCACCTGGCTCTTTACTTATTTGGATTTTTCTCATTTTTTCAGGCATTGGCTCTTTGAAGTCCTTCCCAGACCCCCTACCTCAGGAACTTCCAAAAAATTCTCTTTCCCAAGTCACTCACCTTTGTTCCCCCTTCATTGCATTTATAGCTTTGAAATGATTTGAATTGCCTCCTTACACTTTAATGGAAGCTCCAGGAAGGCAGGGACCTTGTCTCTTTGTCGTACCTTTGTATTCATAGTGCCTATTTCTGAAGGGTATTTTAACACTCACAAAGTGACCAGTAAATATCTGCTAACTGAATGGAAAACTCAGTAACACCTCAGAAATAGATTTTATTTTTATGACCTCTTTTTTATACTTTTATTGATGCAGTATGGTCTCACGTCATCATGTAGTTCAGAGTGATAGTGACATACATGCACACAGCAGTATGCATGTATGGTGAGTTTTCCCCAGGCTCCCTTCCCCCTCCCCCTCCGTATACAAGATATTGAGATTGGCATTGGTATTCTCATATATGTACATAAAGTCAGTGGAAGTGTTTCTTCATTAATTCTACCTCTCCCCCATGTCCATCAACAGATGAATGGATTAATGGATTACAAATTTATGGGATATACACACAATGGAATTCTACCCAGCAATAAAAAAGAACAAAATTATGCCATTTGCAGGAAAATGGATGGACCTGGAGAACATTATGTTAAGTGACATTAGCCAGTCACAGAAAGTGAAGGGTCATATATTTTAATGACCTCTTAAGAGGACTTTGTTTCCAATATAAGTTTTATAAGTTATAGAAAACTTACACACACACACACGCAAACACACACACGAACACACACAGCTATTTCAATTTCAGTCTATTGCAGACAAGTTTCCTTTAAGCTGTAATAATATTTTAAGTGGTGAAAATTTGAATTTGGCTCAGTAAACTTTATTCATGTATTTAGCATTCTTTCGGGGTGATTGGAGCTTTTTCAAAGTCTTTGCAAACATTTTTAGACTCATTTACTATGAGGACATTATTTCTCCTGGTTGTGCTATTATGGAAAACAGACATTCTTCAATAAGGAGAAACCAGATGTCCCACCCACTTCTTCTCTAAGGTAAAGGGATTATGCAAGCGACAGACAAGCATGACCTCTGACCAAGAGGGAATGCGATAACCCTGGAGAGGCAGAGTATGCTGCAGAATAAAAGAGGTAAGGGGCTCCAAACAGTCACATGTGAATTCACTTATGGAAATTACTCTTTTGATGAATCAGAGCAATCACCCCGAGACAGACATATATAAAATGAAAGGTAGAGGCTGCTCATAAATTCTACAAAACCTGCATCTTAGAACTTTCCTGGGACCTGGACCAAATAGCAAATACCTACCTTTTAGATGACTACAGCTATATTTTGCTATCAGGAACCTAATGCCTAAATACACTTTGAAGTTCCTGGGACTCACTTGTGTCCATGTGTTCTTTAATCTTGTGCCCTGTTTTTATGCATACCAACACCTGGCTCTGGCAAGAAACTAGAAATAATATTCAAAGCAATTCTGTGCCGTCATTACTGAGTACAAACAGCTTTGCTGATGGATATTTTACTTATGTTACTCCAAGTTTGAATTGCAAAAGGTTGAATAAATCATCCCAACCTCAATATACTAACATCCTTCAACATAACTAATTTAGTTTGCAACAGAAGCACAGTCCTGAATAGAAGGTACCTTTTGATGGAAAATAAATTCTCTCTGGGCACATTATTTCTGAAGGGTGAATGTTAATCATACTGGAAGGTGGGGAGAAAGTATTGGCAATTTTGGTGGGTATCTGCTTTTATTCAAAGAGGAACACATAATTCAATATTGACTTTATTCCAATTCTTCCTCATCAATTGGTTTTACTAACAATGACAAGATTTTGATTTTTTTACAATGTTCTAATGTGGAAAGAGCTGCATCCTGTATAAAGCCTATCACATAGGAGAACGTATTTTGTAATTCAAATCATATTATTAAAGATAATTACTAGCAAGGTATCTGTTTTTGTATTTAATCATCCTTTGGTTTTGTATGCTCAAAATTGTGAAATAAATATTTTTATTGCATGCTTGGAAAAGTGTGGTTCTTTTTGTCCAGTACTAAATACACTCATGTCCATCAGCCAATATTTCAGAACATGTCACAAAATGACTCTTTTTTTCACTGAAAAATAAGAGAGGAAATTAACACATGTTACCAAAAAAGCTAAAAAGATAGTTTGGACAAAGTTCTTTATAGTAATAACTGATAAGATAATGCAAATGATAAAAATATTATGAATAAAAGTCAAGTCTTTCTATCTTAACCTCCCCATTTTAATTACTGCCTTACAAAAGTATAAATCATTATCTGCTAGATTTTTAGGTATCCAGACTCTGGAAGTCAGCTTTTACTAAAGTTTATGTGCAAGTGTATGCTTCATAGACAGACCATTGACTTAACTCTAATGTAAAGGATGATAGAAAAGGACACGGAGACACAATTTCATTTTATATTTATTGAGTAATAAATGTGGTAGTATACAAAAATCATTTAAATAAATAGTTTATAAAAAATCAATAGTATATGTGGAAAGCGGGCAATGTGTATGTACAGGAAATGTTTAAGAGACTGCCATTTTCTAGTCAATACTGGATACTAAAGAAATACATTTTTACATCATTATGGTCTGATGGGAATCCTAGAAATTTTTAACAGGGCTTAGAATTCTAATTCTCCAAACTAGGCTCGAAACTTCCTGAGTAGAGTGTATTGTGACAGTTCTGAGTAATTTGTTTGAGGTTTCACGGGTAGAATAACCATTAATTTGCTACACAAGCCATAGTAAAACAGGCTACTCTATTGGTTGATATTTTAGTTGAAAGCTAGGACTGTTTTGTGTACATAGGATGACCCTATTGATTGGAATAATTCAGAAAATCATCAGTGATGGGGATTGGGCTCGCATTGATTACTAATAGGTATCAATTGCCAATAGTGAGAACAAGCTCTCATACTCAGGCAGGACAATAAAATCCTTTTCTCTGTCTCTAAGTTGTCAGCTGAGAGCTGCAGCCAAGGTTGACCTTGGTCAGCTAAAAGTTGGCTGTTAGCTCAGCTAGAAGCTGAATGGTATAAGCAAGCACAGACACATGCAATTAAAAAGAATTATAAGCTTTCACAATAGCTAAGACTAACATTAAAAGAAATAAAAAGCAAGCTATATTAACCCAATATTAATTACTAATAACACAAAATAGTTATAGTCCCAAATCCTTAATACTTTAAAAGACTATATTCCTGTTTATTTTCTTTCCTTTATTATAAAATAAGTTTTCAACATAATAAGTAACTTCTAGCAGATAGAGATAAGAAAATGCTGGGAATTCACCAAGGATGCAGGTGTGCAATACGCATGCTTTAAAACTTTAATAAAAATAAAAACAAAGAATAAAGCGGGCTATTAACATACAGCTCCTTGACCTTGTTAACCAGACAGCACCTGTTAATCAGTGATATTTGACCTATCTGTCTCTGTAAAAATGAACAAAGGGGGCTAACAAAAAAGGGTTTAATTGGCTGATCTGTCCCTGCTTTTGGTGGGAAAAGAAGACTACTGGTTAAGTAAGATAAGAAACAAGGAATAATAATTCTTATAAAAATTGTGTATGTTCAAAGGCCTCAGTGCCTTACTTTCAAGGCACTCCACTACGTCACCTCTGGCGTGGTGCTTTGTTTACTCTGTCCCCTGTTTTCTCTCTGTATAATAAAAACTTTGTTCAAGCTTGCAACAGTAGTTCTGGCTAACTTTTTCTAAATTAGCTAAGAACAAGAACCCGCAGCATCGCTCCAAACCGTAACAATCAGGACACATTGTCCATTTCTGGGCAATTGGACAGTAGCAACTTGAGGAAGAGATATACCCACCCCTATAGTAAGTGTGTGTGTTATCACCATTAGTAAAATAATTACTCATTTTAGGGCACTGAAGTGATCCTGGGTTTATAGAGCATAAAAGACATCATGCTAGCTATCATGAAAATTGTGTTTTTCTCTTGCTCCACAATAGTAGTTGACATTGTGGTACATTTCTCCTCTACAGTACTAATCCTTCACTTATCTGCAGCTGACTATGACCATGTGATTATCTATGATGAGTGATAAATAAACAGAGACAAATGTGCAATTTCTGGCTGGTTTAGTTCCAAGTTTCCTTTCTAGTGGATTTAAAGCAATGACTATACCCATCTTGGATATCATCTGTTGAAACAGATACCCACGGACTGGATCTCTGAAATGCTAAATGAGCACAGTACTCACCCACCTGAGAAGTTTATTTCAGAACTGTAATGAGACAGAAAGGAAACTTCAATGTTCTTAAGCCACAATACTGGTTGGATCTCCTTATTGGGCAACTTAGCCTTTATCCCTCACTAATGCAGGGGAAGAAGTCACATTGATTATCTCTCTTTGACTAGTAACAATTGAATCAGTGCCAAAGGAATGAAAGACAAGAGAATTTCTCTTGAAGCATATGGTTGCAGTTATAAGATCTGAAATATGTACTTGGTCTTTTGCTTTGGGAGTCAGAAGAGTGAGATCAAAGATGACATTGTACAATTTCAGGAAACACTATCTACCTCATAGGCTAGGTGACTCATGCCCTTTAGAATTATTCACTGTAATACATGGATAGACCTATGCAGAGGCCTAGTTCTGTCAGGCATGTTAAATGACAGCTCCTATTGCAACCATGTTTTCTAGTTTAATTTGTCTCTTGGGACTATCAAGCCATGCTTGATCTATAGTATTATTTCCTGTTCCTTGTACAAGCATATTCAATCTGTTACTTGTTTCCTTCATTCTTGTTTTGCAGTTTCTAGCACTAATTGGTATCTTCTGCAGCCTAACTTCTCACTCTTCACCCTCCTGCCTGTTTGCCCCAGCATTAGGCTTGTAACCAACCAATGTATCCTTCCACCTGGCTTCCTGATGTATCCTGCTACCTAGCTACCTTGCCATCAAAACATGTTTTCCCTAGCACATTTAGGCCATTCACCTAAGAATGTTTAACTTGTAGCCAGCTAGAGAAGTTGTGGAAACTAAATATCAATTAGAGCATATTCTCTAAAAGTTAGACTGAAAGAATGGAAAACTGCACCAGGAAGTTATCATGGTCTTTATACTCTCAAGGTCATGTGTAGTACTGTGTAGCATCTAGGGAGAGCTATCCATGGTATCCAGCAACCTAGAGATTTGTTAGAGTTTTGGTATTGCCTAGGAGCTTTTAGAAATGAAGAATGCCAGGCCCATTCCCTGAACTCTTAAATTAGAATCTAAATTTAAAACACTTTGTTTTGACAAACTGTCGAATTGATCCCTTGATTATTATATAATGACCTTCTTTGTCTCTTCTTACAGTTTGTATCTATTTTGTCAGATATATACCTACTCCTGCCTGCTTTAGGTTTCTATTTGATTGATATATCATTTTCCATATTTTCACTTTCTTTACTGGTGAGGTGAGTTTCTTATAAGCAATATGTCATTGGGTTTTTAAAACCCAATAATATATTTCAGCCAGTCTGCATTTTTTTTTTTTTTTTTTG
>PVJS01038068.1:0-19589 GCA_004027185.1 Glis glis
GCGCGGGCGGTCCGGGACCCGGCGCACAAGGGGCCCGGCGAGGTGGCGCGGGTGGCTGCCGGGGTGGGGCGCGCACGGGCGGTCCGGTACCCGGCGCACAAGGGGCCCGGCGAGGTGGCCGGGGGCTTCCGGGGTGGGGCGCGCGCGGGCGGTCCGGGACCCGGCGCACAAGGGGCCCGGCGAGGTGGCGCGGGTGGCTCTGGGTTTTAGATTTCTTCACAACTTGATAGCATGCTCTCCCCCCACCCTTCTCCTGTTCGTAACCAACATATTCATATGCATGTATGTATGTGTGTGCTCCCATGCTCACACATGTGCGCACGTGCACACACACACACACACACACACACACACACACATACATACAGAGCTCTGTTTTTAGTCTAAAGTCCTATTCTTCCCTGATGCCTTAACTTTCTCATTGTTCCTTAGATCATGTTTCACTGAGAAGTTGTCTTTTCTGGGAAATTGGTCCTTTCCAAACCTGCCCCCCTAGCAAACTTTGTGAACCTACAGCCTAAGACTCCTGTGAAAAGAAACAGGCTCTGTGGCAGAACCAGAACTTTCCTCTGCAATCATTCCGATCTTCAGACGTTCTGGTGGAACCCCAGAAATGGCTGAGCCTCATTCAGGAAGTGTTAAGACCTGGGTCTAGTTCCATTGGGGAAACGCAGTCATAACGTGCTGCTGTTGTTTCGGGGGAGATGGCACGTGTGGCTGATGTTTCTCTGCAGATGCAGTGCTGGGACCTCCGAGAGGACAGACAGATTCCTAAAATTTTTAAAGGATCCATCATGTAGATGAGTCTAGAGCATCTCTCCTGTTTTTCACTTACTCGTTTAGGAAATATTTACTGAGTTGCTACTAAGCATCAGGCATCATCCATGGAGATTACATTCTAGTTATGGGAGAAGATGACAGATATATCAGCAATAACAACAGAATACCAAATATTAACACCATGCACACTTGAAGCAGGAGGATATGAGAGTAGCCTGGGCAGCTTTATTAGACTGCATGTTCAAGGAAAGCCTGACCCTCAAAAAGCTCTGGCAAATCCAGGTGACTCTGAGGTGCATGTCCTCATAAAGATCAAGAGGAAAACATGTCAGGAAGGGGGCACCCCTGCCTGAGGCAGAGTGAGTTTGACACGTTGGAGGAAGAGGAAAAGGGCTAGTGTGACTGGAAGATAGTGACTAGAGGCAGGTACAAAAAGAGGTAGGAGGTGGACAAATTGAGACTTACTGGTAAATGTGGACCCGATTAGGAAATTATTATTATTATTATTATTATTATTTTATTTTATTTGCAGTACCAGGGATTGAACCCAGGGGCATTCTACCTCTGAGCTACACCCCCAGCCCTATTTTTTATTTATTTTGAAACAGGGTTTCACTAAGTTGCGGAGGGCCTCACTAAGTAGCTGGATCCTCCAGTCTCAGCCTCCCAAGTACTGGAATTACAAGTGTGCGCCTCCATGCCTGGCCTGATTAGGAAATTATTGAAGGGTCATTATCAGGAAGCAACATGGTCCGATAGACTGTCTCAGCACTGCCCCCTGGTTGCTCTGTTGATAATGGATTGTAAGTGAACAGAAGAGGAAACTAGAGGTTTTAGGATATTTGGAAAGTCATGTGATCAACCAGACCAGAAATGCCGTTGGCTTGGACTCTGGCTTTGGTTTGGACTCTGGTTTGTGGAAGATATAAGTGAGGGGATCAGGGAAGCTGCAGATCTGATTGAGGTCACTGTATGTTGCAGAATAAAAGGGACTTACTTGCCTGGTCACCTAATTAGCCTCAGTGGATGGCTTTGTAGTGTTGGCTCAAATGTGTTAAAATCAGATCTTCCATAAAACCCTGAAATTCTGGCTTCTCTTAAAAAAGCCAGAGTATCTGGCTAGATTGAGCATTAATTTGCATACGGTAACAACTGTTGGAAACTGACTGTTGGCTTCCCTTTTTGGGGAAGGGCATCTGGTTTGCAAAGCCTCCATCCATCCCCACCACCTCCCTGACAGTAAGGCTATGATTGGTTGCCATTTATCAGCTCATCCTACTGTTTTTTCTTCTATCATGCCCACTCAATTTACTTGACATACCTTGTAGAACTTGTAATTTTTAGATCTTATCTCTGGTAGTCTGAAAATTAAAGTGGCCCCCCAAAAAGTTTTAGGGTACCTGTGAACCTTGGTTCCCAAAATAGCTTTAAAAACAGCCTATTTAGCTGCTTCCTAACAATTAATAATAGCAGGTTTTAAAACCAGCCTATGTTGTTCGTTATAAGCAGGTGATTCCCCTTGGGGGCATTGCCTGGACATGCAAGAATGGCTTCTGGTGTGCCAACAGTGTTCAGATTCTTGACCTGCTTATGTGATTGCATTCACTTTGTAGAAAGTACACTGATACAGACATGTGCACTTTATATATATTATAATACAATTATTACTAACAATTAATAGCATTCTTTAAAAATACCTTTAAGGCTAGGTGTGGTGGCACATGCAATCCCAGTACACAGGAGGCTGAGACAGGAGGATTGCAGGTTCGTAGCCAGCCTCAGCTACTTAGTGAGATCCTGTTTCAAAAACAAAAATAGTGCTGGGGATGTAGCTCAGAGGTAGAATGCCCCTGGGTTGCACCTGGTACCACACACACACACACACAAAAAAGAATACCTTTAAGTATAGATGTACTCGAGTTGAGTGTTGTGTTCTTAACAAATTGTCTTGCTCTTTCAGCCAAGCCAAAGCCATGTATTCCTGTAAAGCAGAGCACAGCCACGAGCTCTCCTTCCCACAGGGGGCGATATTTTCTAATGGTAAGTACATCCATACCCTTCACTCAAGGGTAGAAGCATATGCATCATCATGGGAAGGATGAAGAAGTAGTATGGTGGGAAGAGCTTCTCTTCCAGGCCCTGTCTCTCATAACCTGTGTTCGTGAACATGTCAAATCCCTCCAGGGCACAGCTTCCTCCTCCACAGGAGTGTGTATGTACACATCTGTGTGTGTGCCTGTTTGCATATAAGAGAGAAATACACTTACACATAAACTCCCCCCCACACACACACAAATTGTCTAATTGATTATGTGAATGCAAAAAGTATTCCAACTTCAGAGGGGCTATACTGTTGTTTTGACAATGTGAATTCATACATACAATTTGAAGTGAATTTTTGCCCATTCGTTTAGTTTGTATAATTATTTGAAGGCATTGTCGATTGAGTGATCTTTCTTTCTTTCTTCCTTTTGTCAGTGTACCCATCAGTGGAACCAGGATGGTTAAAGGCAACTTATGAAGGCAAAACAGGACTAGTCCCAGAAAATTATGTTGTCTTCCTCTAATACTGTTTAGTGGATGGCAGTATCTTCATGGTATCCATGGTAACAAATAATAAGTGCTAGGATTTTATCTGACACAGATACGGGGATCAGCCCACTAAATGAAAAGTCAATTTCTATCAAGTTCTTCACCAGCAGACTATGTAGCTCCCAATTAACAGGAAAAAAAATGTTTAAATTGTGGCCATTCTTTTTTAGTTGGTCTTTTAATTCTAAAATATCTTTTTTTCTTTGATAGCAAGTAATTCTCTACAATGTCTCTTCCATACCCACTGTAGAATTTCCAATACTGTGTTAAATGCTATATCCTAAAAATTTGGAAACCATAAATCTGCTATATGGATTTTGGAATCTGCCCTTTACTGCCTGGCATTCTCTAAGGAACCTTGAAATCAGTACTTAAATGCATAATTTAAATAGGTCATTATTATTTTTCTTAAAAATATAATGATTTTATATATGATTGTTTTGCTGGTCCTAAACATTTCAAGGAGATAAGTCTTTGTTTTAATATAACTTTATTTGTTTTCCAAGTAGTTGATAATATTCAAAAGCAATAATGTATATGATGTCTGTAAAGAAAGCCAATTAAGTCATACATTGATTCCACTGTAAACAATCCATCCAGAATTCCAGAAAACTTCCATGGGTTTAGAGCTGGGTAAACTATTTCTGTAAAAGCCTGATGGGAAATATTTTCATGGTGGGCTAGATTTGACTTGTGGGTCATAGTTTACTCACCCCTACTTTAGAGGATATATGAAATTATCTTCATAACTTTGGAGGGTTTTTTTTTTTTTGCGGTACCGGGGATTGAACCCAGGGGCGTTCTACCTCCGCGCTACACCCCCGGCACTATTTTTTTTTTTATGCTTTATTTTGAAACCGGGTCTCACGAAGTTGCGGAGGGCCTCACTAGGTAGAGAGTGAGAGAGAGACAGGGAGGGAGGGAGAGAGAGAGAGCGAGCGAGCTGAGGCTGGACGCGAACCCAGATCCTCCGGTCTCTGCCTCCCAAAGTACTGGAATTATAAGCCTGCGCCACCAGGCCCGGCAACTTTGGAGTTTTTATAAAATTTTATACTACAATATAAATACTTATAAATCATATGCATATATCCTCTACTAGTAGCATTATGGTGGTATCACAAGAGTATAATTACAACAATGGGAAAATTGTAAAAGTACAGCATAAAGGCATGCAGCTTAAATTCCATTTGTAACACTATAAAGTGTCCAAGTATTTTAACAACATCTGATTTTGGCTTAACGAAATGTTCTATAAATGATGAAGATGTTCTTTGAAAACACTCATTGCCTTCTAAGCCAATGCTTAGTTGAAACAGAAAGCAAACCCAACAGGACAAGATTCTTAGGTTATATTGAATCACAGTGTTTAAAATTGTGTCATTATCTTTAGCAGGAATAAAGTCTATATGTGATTTTCTTTTATGGCATTCAGTATGCAGCCTTTAAGAGGAATTTCACTGATCTGTAGAGCACAGAAATAGGTATTTACTACCCATTCATGTATATCATCAACAACTGGTTATGTATCAACTATCTTTCCTATTATTTCTATTTCAATAATTCTAATATATTTTTTCTACAATGTCTATATGTGGTGAGGAACCTTTTGTCTCAAGATTCCAAAAAGCTGTCTACCTACCGCTTGGCTCTGACAGCCCCTCTGTGTGGCCTTGGTACTTACTGGTTACTTCTGAGTTTCCTCCCATTTAGAGACACTCAGGTATTTACTGTATAAAGCTCTTATACATACTATAATCTGTAATCTCAATTCTTTCTCTTTAAGTTATTTCTAGGGTTAATAGATTGAAGATACACGTATGTACACACACACACACACACACACACACCACTGTGCTTCAGAGCATTTATGCTTTTAAAAATAAAAATAAAGGATTATAATTAACAAGATAGTAACCAGGAATAAGTATCAGTGGTTTGAAATCAATGAGTTAAAATTTTTCTGATGTTATCAAAATGAGTGATGTTATGGGAGAATCTGATAAATGTTTGTCCCTTTCTGTCCCCTCCTGCTGTTGAACTCTGCACACTATAATGAGGTATCGCTGGAGCTTCTTGGTCAAGTGACCCTAAGTAGTAATAACAGCAACAGCATTGCCGGCACTCTAATTACCTCTGCTGGGACAGAGGCAGTCTTTGTAATGTACCGGTCCCCTCGCCCACGTGGCATCTTCAGCGTAAGCACTCTTGCCATCATCTGGCATCCTGCTAGATTAGAACCTCTTAAAGCAAATTGGTTTTCTTTCAAAGACCAACTTGACTCCAAAGAAAGATTCAGTATCTTCCTTCACTTGCTGCTGCATAAAGACATTCCAACTTTCATTTTATTTTAACACAGAGGGAGGCGTCTCTGCTCCTGAGTTGTCTATGAGCAAATTTCACTGGGGCTCAGTAAGGAATGAAAGCTTCTGCTGTAGAGGATGTGGGTATGAAATCCAGCTCTGGGGCGCTACTTCCTGGTGGTCCCTTTCCTGAAACAAGCTACAAACATGCTGGCTCATGTTGTGCTTTTGTTTGAAATTTTAACCTTAGAGCTTTGTGAGGGTGGCTTCTTTTTCTTCCTATTATTTAAATGCATAAGTCATGGCCATATACCGGAGACAGCTAATGCTGCTTTTCTCCTGAAGTAAATTTCCTTTGGATAAGGCATTTGTGTGCACTGAGAAAATCAAGACATGTACTGTAAAACCCATGGAATATTAGGAAGGTCATGCCAGTCATTGGAAGTGAGTCACATTAGAATTGTAATAGCATTGCAATAATAAAACCTTACCTTTTCAGAGGCAGTGTAGAGATTGGTTAGAATTGCTGCACGCACACTTTTGAAACGTACAACATGTGCACCCAAATCACTGCTTATAAGTATGAGGATAAGATTGTGGGTCTAAGTTGAGCGTCTTGTATGTTATGTGAAAATAGTCCTGAGTACAAAATATTTATGTATTTCACAGGTGACTTTTGTTATGCCATTACTCTAAGTTAGTATATAGAAAGTAGTCATTCAACTGAAGTATTTTTCTGTTATATGTCAATATCTGAAAAGTGGAATAATCTTCATGTTCCTTTAATGTCCATGAAGTATGCAGAACTATCTTGATTTTGCTTGTCTGTCGCATTGGTTCTCTGTGTTTTGTAAAGTGCATGAACATAACCAAGTTTCTCAACCATGGCTCATTTGCTGGCTCTTTGAGGGATTGTGGAGAAAAAGAAAATGTACCTTATATTTCCCATTAGCCCAAACTACTTGTGTCCCCAAATAGGAAAAAAAATAAAGATGCGACTCTTAGGATAATTAGCTTTATATGTTGTGACATGCCTTCTAAAAATCCACTCTGTTGTAAAGAAAATGAGTCTCTTGATGAATCCTGTGAAGATGACACCCTGCTCACCTTCTCACCTCAGCTCATCCTTCAAGTGTGTCAAAGAGGTTGTCATTTACATGGATGTTGGCTTAGCAGAATTCCTCAGAGCCTTGTCTCTGATTTATAGCACAGGTCGAGTATCCCTTATACAAAAATATACAAAAATGTTTGGGACAGGGAGTGTTTTGGATTTTCCCCAAGTAATACACACACATATTCAAATATTATGGGGATGGGTCCCAAGGTGAAACATGAAATTCATGTATGTTTCATATACACCTTATACAATAGCCTAAATGTGGTTTTACATAATATTTTTAGTAATTTGTGCATGAAGCAGTTTCATGGTGTGGAATTTTCCACTTTTGGTGTCATGTGTACACTCAAAAAGTTTCAGATTTGAGATTTTTTGATTAGGGATGCTCAACCTTATTAATACCATCAACTTCATATTAATTATGCCTTAATTAGCATTTAGAACACCAATCTGGTTTATACTTTATTGACTGAAGTCAGAGGCAGACCAGCTTAGGAAAAGATTTTGTTCTTTGGTTTCACAACACAGTTGTAACTTGCAGCTCTTACCCTGACCTCTCATTATTGGATAGGACTCTGAAATCCTATCTTCTGCTAAAGATAAAAAGCAAAGGTTTGACTCTCGTCCAGAACTTATTTTCTTCTTGAGCAAAAGTTTCCCCCTAAGGGTAGAAATTGCTATGTAATTTTGCTTCCTTTGCTGTTATGTTACCTTCCAAAATCAAAACACTTTTAAAAATGAGGTTGACCTTTCTGAACAATCTGTGTCAGCCTATCTCCTGTTGATTCAGTCTTAATAACAGGTATTTATCACCTAGTCACAATTCCCTGAACACATGCATTGTATCCATCCACTGTAACCATTACGCGCCTGCTTCAAATGTGCAGGTTCTATAGGTACTAGCCTTGGGAAAACTCAGGTGTATGGGTGTGGACTTTCCGGAGATCACATCAATAAATAAGATTTTTTGTAATTTTAGGGCAGCTGCACCCATCATACCATATAATCTCAAATAGGAATGTTAACAGCACTCAGAGTAAGCCATTGGCAGAAGACTGATCTGTATGTCCTGGACCATTGTTTAGAAGCTGTTGTGTGGGTTAGGGGGTCCAGTAGGTTGTAACTTAACCCTTGGCTGTCATGAGCAAAAGGCCAGGGCCAAAAGTGACTGTTTCTTGGTGCTATATGGAGATATGGACTCTGTGCATTTTTTGAGAAGTCCCCAAAGGCAGAGAACCATGTTTAAACATTACAAGTATAACTCTTCTCCACGTTTCAAGATGCTCGTGCAAAGGGCTACTCGAGGAACTTAAGTGCTGGGGGGAGGGTCTGAAGGTGCCAGGACTGCCTCAGTTAGATGACCACTTTTCCCCTTTGTGTCATCTGCCACCTCTGACCAGTGTTTCCCGTGGTCTGTACCCTTCCGGGGTTGAGAGCAACCCAATCGTGCTTTTGAATCTGCTCAGTCTCTTAGGCAACAAGTGTGCACTGTTCTCTCTGTGGCATGTTAGAGGTTTTATATCTGCCAGTGAATCCTCAGCCACCGCCTTTCTGCAGAGAACGACGCCTAACTAGAACTGACCTAAGAATTCTGCCTGCACAGGAGCTATGTTTAAAATCCAAGGGATCACCACATATGGAAGGCTGGGATTTCAAGAGTGCTTCTTGAACTCTGCGCTGAAACCTTTACAAGTAGGGAGTTTGGCAGGGAAGATGCCTGGGTTTTTAATTCAGAATCCTATTTATATACTGTTAAAATTTGAGGTACTATAGTTTATATAAAAGTTGGATACTTAGATGTTATATTTCAGGACTAGGAGCTTTTTTGCAGACATTAACATAACAAATTAAGTAATAAATATGATGAAAATGATTGTCAGTAAATTATCGTACTGAATTTTTTGTTTATTTTGTAGTGTTTCTGTATTTATCTGCACTTTGTGTATATACATATACACACATGCATATGCCAACATGTAAATAACCTGTCATTCTTAACCTAATTTGTCACAATGACTGTAATGTATGTATACACTGTGTTTTAAATTGCTTTAAAAATAAACTATATATGCACGATTTAATTTTGTCTTTGTACTTGAAGATCCACTGTGCACGATTTAATTTTGTCTTTGTACTTGAAGATCCACTGTGTTGGAGGGCATCTATGTGTTTGCAAAAATTGACAAGTGTGTATGGAAGAAGAATCAGTATACAAATACTCTCTTAGGTTTACACAGGGAGACATACACAGGGAGGGTGAAGGAGGGGGAGGGACCCTGTGGGAAGGGCACCGAGTCGTGTGCATGTATTTCTCTGTCACTGTATACCTCAATATGATGTAAAATTACAATGCACCAAATAATAGAAAAAAATGTTGGATTAGAAGAAACTGACCTGATAGAATCTTTATAGTTGATATTTTAGAAAAATAAAAATAAATTAGCTCCCAGTAGTAGAATCTGGAATGATTTGAGTAATAAAATAAGTGATGCAGTATTGGATGTTTGGATTATAACCTTTTTTCTTTCTTTTTTTTGTGTGGTACTGGGGTTTGGACCTAGGGGCATTCTATCTCCAAACTACACCCCCAGTCGTATTTTATTTTATTTTATATTTTGAAACAGAGTCTTGCTATGTTGCTGAGGACCTCACTAAGTTCTTGAAACTGGCCTCGAACTTATGATCATCCTGTCTCAGCTTCCCAAATACTGGGATTATAGGCATGTGCTTGGCTGAATTATAATCTTAAGTATAAAATAAATGTCCATGGATCTATACAAACAATGATAATAAATTTTATTTGTTTAAAATTAATGGTGTAGAAGAGACAAATTTATTCTAGATAAATATTCCATATAACAATTAAAGATGTAGTTATTCTTCCCTCTGGGAGGTAGAGTTTAATCCTCCCCTGCTTACAGATGGGCTCCACTTAGTAACTCACTTTCGAAAATAGTGTGGAAAACTAGCATAGCTTTACAGAGAAGACACTTCCCAGCCCCTTTGGTAACCCAGTGGTGAAAGTTAATATTATTGGTGATTCCATGTTGTTGGCTTGCACCCAGGATATGTAGAGTCCATTACCTCTGTGGTTGTCTTTCCCCAATCCCATAACTCCATCCAAATCATAAGCAAGACATTCTACAGGATATATGTGAGCCCAGTACTCCTCAAGATTATTAAGGCCATGAAAAAAGAAATTACTGAGAAACCATCACAGATGAGAGGAGATTCAGGAAAAAAGGACAACTACAGACCATATGGAACACTGGGTTGGATCCTCGAAAAGAAAGAAAATGGAAAAACTGACGACGTCCACACAAAGTCCAATGTTAATAGTAAATGAGAAAAATAAAAAGTGACATAAAAACTAGCCATAAAGTAGTACAATTCACTGGGAACACCATAATCATTTTTGGAATTCCAAGTGCATTTATTCAAGACTCAAAAGACTTTCTCTTCTTTCCCCATTAAGTTGTAGTTTCTGTGTGCAAGACATGTCTTCTATTTATCGCTCAATCCTGGGTACTAAAACACAGCTGGGTGTACAGTAGGGTAAGCCCCTTTCTTTGAATTCATTAACAAGCAATCTTTGTAAACCCTTTTAGAATTTAGAGAATGTGGTTGTGGGCTTGTGTTTTTATGTCTGTGTCACCTTGCCCAGGAATAGTGGAAATCATTCTTTACCATCCCATGAATGGTTCTACCCTGAAGTTTTTTATATATTGATGGGGCAAATATACCACACATGTGAACATTGTATGTTTTTAAGGGCAAAGGTTGGATATAGATTTGCTCCTCCCACTGATAGTCCTTGTTTGATTGAGCTGGATGATTTGGGGATGATGTTGAACTCAGTTTTCTAAACTACTGAATTTAAAAATATCCCAAGTTTGGAGAATTAATCAATGTTAACTTTACAGTTGAAGTTCTTGGGCCAAAGAAATTGTGTTGTTAAAGTTGAAATTTTTCACAACCCACAATTAAGAAGATAAAATCCTTTCTAAATTTTTTTTTTTTTTTTTGCGGTACCGGGGATTGAACCCAGGGGTGTTCTACCTCCACGCTACACCCCCGGCCCTATTTTTTATACTTTATTTTGAAACCGGGTCTCACTAAGTTGCAGAGGGCCTCACTAAGTAGCTGAGACTGGCCGTGAACCTGGATCCTCCTGTCTCCGCCTCCCAAGTACTGGGATTACAAGTATGCGCCACCACGCCCGGCCTAAATATTTTACGTTTACATAGAAAAACATATAAGGGAGAAAGACACCTTTTAGGCTGGAAATAATTTGTTAACATAAGAGACAGATATGATACTCTTTTTGTTTTATTTTGTGGTTCTGGGGATTGTGGTTTGGGGGCCTTTTACCTCAGAGGTACACCCCAGCCCTACTTTTTATTTTGAAACAAGGTCTCACTAAGTTGCTGAGGGCCTTGCTGAGTTGCTGAGGCTGGCCTCCAACCTGCAATCCTCCTGTCTCAGCCTCTCAAGTATTAGGATTATAAGCATATGCCACCATGCCAGACTCAGAGATGATTGATATTCTTAATATGCAAAACACTAATGAATTAACAGGAAAACATAAAGTAATGGATATACAGTTAAGAGACACCAATTATAGGTTTAAAGAAGAGGAAATGCACAGAAATATTTGAAGAGATTTTAACCTCAGTATTAGGAAAATACAAACTGAATAATAAGATACCATTTTTTTAATCCAGATGATAGAAATGACATCTAGTTCTGTGGAGGCTACAGAGAAATGAGAACACTTATCTATTTATTATGAGTAAATTGCTCCAACATTATGATCCAAAATATTTAGCAAAATTTAATAAAAAGGACACATAAACCATGATCCCTGTAATTGGACTCCACTACTCCAATCTAGGGGGACCTGTGTTGCAAAAATATAAGCGCCAGTGTAAAGATGTGTTCAAAGATGTTTAGCATAATATTTCATGGTTGAGCCAGTTCATAAGTAGCCAGTATACAAAAGATGCAATATTCTTAATTTCCAGAACTAGCCAGGTTCAAACCTTAAGTCTCCAGTTTGCTTTCTGGAAAACAACTTGATGCTTTCAGTTAAATTCAGTTAAGCAATTAAGAATGGTTTTTAGTGGATATAATTAATTTCTAATCACAGGAGATAAGATTTTAGTGGAACATGAAAGAAGAAATAGGATTAGAACCAAGAAAGAGGCTGTGAACGAATGAGAGTGAGTGTCACTTGAGGGAACAGTAGAGTCAGATACCAATGGTAAAACAATAGTAGTACAGAACTAATGGGAAGATTGAAGCCAAGATTATCCCAACTGACTAACATTACTTTCCCCTCCCCAATTGGTTTTGAACAGCTTCTTTATTTTTTACTGATTAATAAAAATTGGCTGTGACTTTTTTGAAAAGGTTAGAACAGACACGCAGACAAGACTAGCCTCTGGCTGCTGAGAGGCTATCATGTGTCCTGGGGATGAAATACCTTCCAGGAATTTGGTGTTTTTATTTATTCAAGCAGATGGTGTCTTGCTTCCATCCTGCTCAGGAAACAGGTAAGTTGTTTTAAAATTTTTAAAACCTCTAAATTTATATAATGTTTTTGACTTCATAGATTTAAAATTCATATAAATTCACTTTTAAAGTCTTCAAAATCTTACAAGATAGGAAGTAAAACCATTTCATTTTATAGGTTAACAATAAAGAGTTATAGATGTTTAAAGATTACCTAAGATCACATGGTTTGTATGTGGTAGAGCTGGGACTTTGCACTAAGGTGTTTTCAAATAAACCTCCATACTTTTCACTAAACCTGTGTTGTGTCTCATCTACGTAATTTTTGCTATGCCCAAATAGTAACCTTAATATTATTTGCTTAAAACAGTCAAGTCAAATTCAGGACTGCTACTAATGTCTAGTTTTGTCATAGTCATATTTATGAAAGGAGGTTTTGATGTGTTACTTTCCCCCAATATATAAAAGAAATGCATAAAGTCTGTTCAGGTGAGAAACATTGCCTTAAACCAAATACCTCTCATAATGGAATCTTTAAAAGTTGTCTTTTCTTAGTAATTTTGAAATTTGAAGACCTGGAGAATTGCTTACATTCCAACTCTCCTCTACCTTCTCTGCTGGTGTTGACAACTGTTGAAGGGGGAGAAGGGGCAGAAAGAATCAACGTTTTAAATTAAACCTGGTAAGTGTGGGGCGCAGTCCTTGAGAAGTGGCAGGCAGTCTTCATCATGGATTCCTTCTCTCTCCTGCATGTGTCTGTGTCTCCACCCATCAAGAATATTCATTGTTCTCTGAATCTGGGAAGGCCTTCGGAGTAGCTTTAGTCATTCTTTTGCCAAGTTGGCCTAGTCTTTAACAGTCTTAGCAGTTCAGAGAACCCCGTCTCCATGATCTAAAGATACATGGAATAGTCTAATTAGTTAAGGGAACCCATGTGAGGGAAGGAGAGAGGCCACGTGAAGGAGCAGCAAAGTTTTGGGCATGTGAGTGGCACCATCTTGGATCTTCCAATCCAGAGGTCAGCTGAATGCAGGTCGATTAGTGACCCCAGACAACTCGTGGGGGCAGAACCAAGCTACCCAAGTCCCTAACAAATAAAATCATGAAAAATAAGAAATAGTTGTCTTAAGCCACCAAATTCCAGCATGGTTTGTTATGCATCAATAGATAACTGTAACCATAATTACTGGGTCATAGTATTAGAAGTCCTTAAGCTCTTCTACTCCTTAACTAGGTACAGTGGAGACTGTTGGTTGTTAACCCATGTTTTGTTTCTCTCACACTAATAGGAGTCCCAGGTCTTAACTGGAGACATAGCAGTTCAAAATGAAGAAGCATTTCTGTTGGGGTTTTGATCTGGAGTGTCCTCCAAAAGCTGGGTGTTGACAGCTTGATCCCCAATGCAGCTATGCTTAGAGAGAGGTGGGGATTGGGTAGTGATTGGATCATGAGGGCTTGCCTCATGATTAATTCATTAAGGGATCCATAGCTGATTAGACCCTTGGGATGTAGTGAATAACTGTAGGAGGTAGACCCTAACTGAAAGAATGAGTCCTCGGGGGCATGCCTTGGGGACTATGTCTTGTCCCTGACCTCTTGCCCCCTCCTTCCTGACTACCATGAGGTGAACAGCTTTGCTTTGCCACGCCCTTCCTGCCTTCATCTGTCTCACCACCGGTCCAGAAATAACAGAGCCAAGTGACCGCCTCTGAAACAAGCCACTAGCCAAAATAAATCCTCCTTTAAGTTGTTTTTCTCAGGTATTTTGCCACAGTGATGGAAAACTAATACAATTTCCTGTCCTCTTTTGGTGCTAAGTGTGGCCAATGTGATAAGAGAATAAATATGTACAACTTCTTCGTTGGTTCTTAAAAACAGGAAGCAAGCACTTCTCCCCATTCTTTCATCCTGCGGCTTGGGAGGTGAGTGATATTGTACCACAAAGATAAGTGCACTCTCTAGATTTTGTGGAGCAACAAAATAGCAGCCAGGGTACTTGAATGATTTCACAAAGCAGAACTACAATACTTCTGGAACATCTGCTGGTTACATGAAAGAGAACCGTCAGCCAGGCGTGGTGGCGCACACTTGTAATCCCAGTACTTGGGAGGCTGAGACCGGGGGATCCAGGTTCACGGCCAGCTTCAGCTACTTAGTGAGGCCCTCCGCAACTTAGTGAGACACTGTTTCAAAAAATAAAGAAGAAAAAATAGGGCTGGGGATGTAGCTCAGAGGTAGAATGCCCCTGGGTTCAATCCCCCGTACTGCAAAAAGAAAAAAAGAGAACCATCTATTTAAAAAAATCTGTTGCATGTGGCTGAATTTATATATAAGCTAGTACATTGGGTTTTTGCAGTCCCATGCTCTTGTAAGTATTGGTGCCCAGGAGAAGGCACAGAAGGACATAACTCCAGGGGCTGCCCTCATGGATAGCTGTCAAGGGTGGAACTTGGAAGTAGGTATGATTGGCTACTTAGCCTGGAGAGTTAGTTTCTAGCAAGTGTCATCAGTACAAATAAGAAAGAGCTATGTCCTTTTGCAGAGTATCCATGGCCCCAGTGTGTGCTGTATCAGGGACTGACTTCTGGATCTTCCCCCCTTCAGGACTCTACATAGCACCCTGCATTAAGACGCCATTGAAGCATATGATGTCTGGATTTTATTGTCCATTGTTTGGGGTCCAGGAGACTGAATTCCAGACAATCTCATTAACTGAACTCAGGGCAGAAGCTCCGTATCATAATCTGATCTCTCCTTCCTGAATGAAATTTAGAGTTTTGTTTAGGGTAACTAGATACCCAGTTTAAAAAAAAGCTATTTCTCAGCCTCCCTTGCAGTATTAGGGCTGATGCAGTCCCTGCCAAGGAGATAGAAGTCAAAATCCTAAATGGGAAATTTCTGGGAAAGTTTGGGTTTTTTTGTTTGTTTTGTTTAGTTGCAGTAAGTGCCACCCACTTCTTCCTGTGACTTCCCTCTTGATTTTGCTGCCTGGAAAATGGACAAGGGGCTGAAGGTGGACAGGCCATTTTGTGGCCCCAAAATCAAAGCAAGAAGGATGCTAGGACATTTACATCATCATAGAATCAGGACTGGCTAACTCAAATTGCTTGTTTTGTGAGGAAGAACCCATATTTGGTTAAGCACCATGGTCTGTTTAAAAAGCTTTTCATTATAACAAATGACCCATAGCAAGAGTCCTTCTAGATACAGTACATTCTACATAGTAAATGCTTTCTCAGGACCCATCTCTAAATACTTTCAGAGGGTTGCTCTATTTCAGATGGGGCAGGATGGACTTGTGGAAGGAAATCAAAAGAAAACATTTGAGTCAGAAGATGACTTGGAGGACAATAGGAATAAGGGAGAAGGAAGAAGATATTAGGGGTAGCATCATGGTAGAGATGAAGAGCTCTGCAGGAGGCCCCTGCACAAAGAATGTAGCCATGTATGGCCAGGGTCTGTCATATGTTGAGTGCACCTGGAGGCTATGGAAGAACAGGAGACCTTTTCAAAAGACAGAGCCAATGAATTCCAGAGTTTAGAATGGAATCTCACCTCCAGGCTCCCAGTCTGGTGTTGCTGTCTGCAGTTGTTGCCACTCCTAGTCCACTTCTTAACAAGGAAGCCATACATAGCTCATTATCTTTACATAATATTTCAATTTGCTAATTTCTAAGCATAAGTTGTACTTTAGTATATGTGCTTATTCTGGTAGTTATTTTCTTAATGGTGTCACTGGTCAATAGGAATTATAGTTTAATGGAAACAGGGCTGGGATTGGAGTCAGAAAACCTGGTTGGAATCCTGGTTCATCCATAGACTTAATTGTACAATTTTTTTGTTAAATTTGCAAGCCCCATCAAAAAACAGAGATAATAACCAGGCAGGTGGTGCACACCCACAATTCCAGTGACTTGGGAGGCTGAGGCAAGAGGATTGTAAGTTCAAGGCCAGACTGGGTAACTTAGCAATACCCTGTCTCAAAATAAAGAATAAAAAGGTCTGGCAATGTAGCTCAGTTTTCAAACATCCCTAGATTCAGTCCCCAGTACTAGGAAAAAACACAGTAATATCTATCTAACAGTTTATTACAAAGCTTTTATAAAATAGTGTACTTCTTGCACAATTTTACTTCTCAGCAAAATGGAAGAGATGAAAGATAACAGCATCAGACAGTGGTGTAGCCAAGACAACATGGGTTAGCAGGGATCTCATGCTTGAATGCCTCCCAGGTCAGGCAGGGAATAGAAATGTGTGAAGCAAGGCAAGCTGTGCTGATTTGGAGAGTGCTGTCTCTGAAGGTCACAGACCTGGTAAGCTCCGACTGATTGCCATGTGTAAAAATAGAGGCCTAGCCTGGTGTGGTGGCGCATGCTTGTAATCCCAGTACTTAGGAGGCAGAGACTGGAGGATCTGGGTTCACTGCCAGCCTCAGCTACTTAGTGAGGCCCTCTGCAACTTAGTAAGACCCTGTTTCAAAATAAAGAATAAAAAATAGGTCTGGGGATGTAGACTGGAGGTAGAATGCCCCTGGGTTCAATCTCCAGTACCACAAAAAAAAAAAAAAAAAAAACCAGAGGCCTAGCTTCTTTGATTTTGAAAGAGATTCCAGAAATCTGAGTATTAGTAATCCTTTGCTTTCATAGGGTTAACAAATACTTTCAAAGTTTAAAAGATTTGTTGGCAAACAACACAATTCTGGAAATAGTAGTGGACTACCAGTTTGTGATTTTTAGGTTTTAATGGATTTCAGGTGAAGCAGGGATTTAATTTTAATTTTCTGTCCTTCCCCTTCTTTTCCTCTTCCCTTCCTGTCCAGCTGAGGAACGAGTCCTCTTGAATGAGGTAACTCTTAAAAATACCCAAGGCTGTCGTCACCAATGTAGCTGCCTCATTCACAATGGCCAAATTATGGAACCAGCCTAGGTGTCCATCAACAGATGAATGGATTACAAAATTATGGGATATCTACACAATGTAATTCTACTCAGCAATAAAGAACAAAATTATGTCATTTGCTGGAAAATGGGTGGACCTGGGGAACATTATGTTAAGTGAGATTAGCCAGTCACAGAAAGTGAAGGGTCATATGTTTTCTCTAATATGCTCAAGCTCGGGAGTAATCAGGATGCACAAGGGACTCCAGATAATGGAGGAGAAACTCCAGTGGAACCAGGGAGGTGGTCTAGGGGAAGGGGAAGGGGAAGAGTGAGGTTCATTGAAGGAATTACTACCTCGACTATGTGTACATATGCAAATATACCAAGGTCAATCTCAGTACTCTATATGGGGAAGGGGGAGATGGAGATGAGGAAGGAGGGGGGGCACCAAGTGCTGTATGCATGTATATCACTGTCAACATGATTTATATTATGACATGAGACTATAATGCACCAATAAAAGCATATTAAAAAAGTAAATAGTAGTGGTTAAACTCTGAAATCGTGCTTTCTGGATTTAAATCCTAATCTTCTATACCTCAATTTCCTACCTTGTAATGTAAGAAAAATTTCTTCCTGGGAGAGTTTGGAGCAGACAGTTGCAGACAGAGCAGGAAAGCACAGCAGAATTTATAGGTGTTTGAGAGGAAATTGCATTATTTCATTGGAACAAGGAGTGGGCAGAGGAAATTTTGTCTCCAGGTGGGGTAAGGAAGGTTGGAGGTAACCAGAAAATGGCCAAGAACATGAACATTTATATAAGATTGTCTAAAATAGGCTCATCTGGACATTAGAAAAAAAAAACTTGAATTTTTTACCCAATGCCCAGCACCTTTTAGTCTGAAACCCTCAGGTTTATAGGGCCCATTGTAACTAGTAACCTCAGATCTTTGTGAATATGAACATTCATTGAAATCCAGTCTGAAATTTTTCTTTTCTCCCCTCCCCCCAGTACTGGAGATTTAATCCAGGGGCATTTTACCACCAAGCTACAGCCCCAGCCCTTTACTTTGGAATAGAGTTTCTCTAAACTGCAAGACTGACCTCCAACTTGTGATCCTCCTGCCTCAGCCTCCCGAGTGACTGGGATTATAGGCATGCACCACTATGCCCTGCATCTCTGAACATTATTACTTTGATCTCTAACTTTAGATTTAATTTTGGGTAGAAGAGAAGGGTTTTTTGTTTTTTCCTACTGCTTTTGTCACCAATCAACATGAGGCTCTTTTGCTTCATTTGGGATAAAAATCATGGAGAAACAAAGTAAGCTTTTTTTGGTGTTACCGGCTCATTTTGGTGTTACCAGCTCATCTGAGGATTCTTTTGCTCAGTTAGAGATAGATATGAAGAGGCAGGCAGTGCCTTCCTTGCCAGGCTTTACTGGGGCTTGGGCAATAGTCCAAGGTAGAGAGTGCATGGGGTCGGGTCCCTGCGCTGCTCTTTGAGGACTCCAGGATGGAACTGTTTGTTTTTGAGTAGGACTGGAACAGTTACAGAATAGGACGGAACCTCTGCAAGGACTCGGGAAGGCCCAGACCTATTGGGTGCTAACTCTGTTCTTGTCCTATGTGGGTTGATCTCTGTTGGCAATTTCATTTCAGGTGCGTAGATTTCTGGACCCTTCTGACTTTAGAGAAAAGCTGCATGTATTCTGTTTATCTTTTTCTTCATACAATAGGAGGAGGGCTGCAATAAAAGGGAGGAAAAAAAAGAAAACTCTGTTTTCTGAATAAGGACTTCAAGTCTTTACATTTTCCTGGGATCCTCCTGCTTGCATTTCTTTCCTCTTTCAAGAGTCACCCCGGGTTAGTGGTTTTACTTCATATCAGTAAATTATCCTACAGGGGGCTTATGGAGGAGGAGTGGTTAAACTCTCAAGTTGTGCTTTCCAGCTTTAAATCTGGATTTTCTAGCCTCAATTTCTTACCTGCAACATGAGATACTAATAAGAAGTTTCATAGATTATTTAAATATTACATGAATATATTCCTCTGTTGATTTACTTTGAGTTTCTTGGCTACTGGGATTTTTATTTGGAAATGGAAACACAAAAATAAGTTATAAGAAAAGCAACAGAGTTATGAGAAAGAATTGGCAGTTAATAATTCCTAAGCGAAAGTCCCTTGCATGTGATTGCAAGGACAGGGTTTATTTACTATGCTATCTTAAGGTGATATTACATGTTGAATTTTTTCAAGCTGTAAGTTCTCATTCAATAATCTTTCCAATTTTCTTATTGTTTAGTATCTTTTTTTATGACACTACCAAACCATGGTAGTTGTCCTACCTAAAATTAAATGTGTTATATCTCTCTTTCTCCTCCTCCTCCTCCTCCTCCTCCTCCTC
>PVJS01038069.1:0-19591 GCA_004027185.1 Glis glis
TTTTTTTGCGGCACCAGGGATTGAACCCAGGGGCGTTCTACCTCTGCGCTACACCCCTGACCCTATTTTTTATACTTTATTTTGAAACCGGGTCTCACGAAATTGCGGAGGGCCTCACTAAGTAGAAAGAGAGAGGGAGAGAGAGAGAGAGAGAGAGAGAGAGAGCTGAGGCTGGCTGCAACCCGGATCCTCCGGTCTCTGCCTCCCAAAGTACTGGGATTACAAGTGTGCACCACCATGCCCAGGGGATGCCCCCTTTTAAAGTCTTGATGTCTTCTTTTTCAGATGGAAAATTGGATCACAATACCTTCGGATTCTCCATTGGGATACATTTTAAAGAATTGGGAGAGGTTTGATCCTGAAATTTTAAAAAGATAAAGGCTTATTTTCTTTTGTAACACCGGTTGGCCCCAATATCCATTACATAATCAAGAAGCATGGCCCCTAAATAAGAGCTGGCTAGCCTAAATTCCAACACAATATTAAGTTAGATCTCTTCTGCAGCAGGGAAGCAAAATGGGGGGATGTCACTTATATTCAACCCTTCTTTGCTTTAAGAAATCAGCCAGACCTTTGTTGAGGATGCAAAGTTGACCCTGCCCTTATGGCCCTATGGGAAAAGACGTTACCAATATGCGGGGGCCTCCCTGCCTTGGAGGTTCTTCCAGGGGAACTTGTCAATCCTCAACACCCTCCAAAGGTTCAAACACTCCAAAACCCTAGTCCCCCATATCCTGAGTCACCCCCACCATCATCTAAGGTATGTCCATTACAGGAGGTAGGTGGAAATTTTGGATCCACACAGGTACAAGTCCCTGGAAAAATTCTCTGATGACCCAGATCCATATATAAGAAGCCTTCCAACACCTAGTCCAGGCTTTTGATTTAACCTGAAAGAACATAAACATCATTCTAGGACAGACCCTATGAGACTCGGAAAGACAAAAGGTTATTGAGTCTGTAAAAGAATTTGGGGACCAGATGCACTTAGTAAACTTCAAATATCCTGTAGGAGCAACAGCTGTCTCCACGTAGACCCTAAATGGGACTATAATGAAAATGGGCAAGAGACCATTTTCTTGTCTGTCTTTCAGAAGGACTAAGAAACAGCAGGGTCATGCCCGTTAATTATACTAAGTTAGCTACCATAGATCAGGAACCTAATAAAAACTCTACAGCTTTCTTTGAGCTACTCCAAGAGGCTCTTGTCAAGCACACTTCCATGGACCCAGGGTCTTTGGAAGGAAAGCTCATTCTCAAGGATAATCATCACTCAGTCAGCTCTAGACATTAAGGAAAACTTACAAAAGTTAGCACTAGGGCCTGGGACTTCCATCCATGACCTCCTCTGAGTAGCCATCTCTGTTTATTATAACAGAGATCAGGAAGAAGAACAAAAGGCCCTTAAAAAGGAGAAAAAGAAAGAAGAAAGACAAGCCCAGTTACTGGCAGCCTTGCAAGGTCAACTGCTACATCCCAGCGGTGCCTACCATGGATCTCTTGAGGGCAAATGTCGTATCTACCAAAGGCCATGGCACTGGAAGTAAGAATGTCCCAACCGGGAAAGGCTCCCTCTAAACTCTTGTCCACAATGTGGCAAAAAGGGCAACTGGAGGATAGACTTCTCTGAGGGTCAAAGGGCCCCAAGGTCAAATGCCCTCCACATGGTGGCCATAGATTGAGGGGGCCCTCAGCTCCACTTGGCTCCTGGCCAATTCATTGCCATACATGGGTCAGAGCCAAGGGTTATGCTGGATGTGGTAGGTAGGACCGTTTGTTTTCTCTTGGACATGGGAGCCTCCTATTCTGTCCTGACCTCTTATTCTAGGAGACTTACTCCCAGTTCCTGTCGGGTGATGGGAGTCGATGAAACACCCATGACCAAGTGCTTTACACCTCCCCTTTGCTGCCTTTGGGAAGGATATTTATTCAACCATTCCTTCCTGGTTATAGCTGAGTGTCCAGTCCCTTTAGTAGGAAGGAACTTGCTTGCAAAGATGGGGACACATCTGACCCTCTATGTTCCCCAAGAAACCTCCTCACTTGTCCTGGCCTTAACAGCTGACATATCCCAGGACAGGACCTCACTTCAAAAGATCAGAAAGAACTCTCCATAGATTCCCGAGTCTGGGACGTGGGGATCCCTGGTCATGCAAAAACAACTTATCCTGTGAAAGTCAGGCTCAAGGATCATGTGTACTTCCCCCGCTGCAAGCAGTACCCTCTTAAGGCAGAGGCCCTAGCTGGCCTTCAGCCACTGATCTCAAAGTTGCTGGAACAAGGGCTCCTAGTGCCCTGTAACTCCCCATGTAGCACCTCAATCTTGCCAGTTAAAAAAGCAAATGGAGAATACAGGTTAGTTCAGGATCTGAGGGCAAGTAATGAGGCAGTGGACACATACACCCAGTAGTGCCAAATTCCTATGTGCTTCTTGGAAAAATTCCCCCGAATACTCAATGGTTTTCAGTGCTAGACCACAAAGATTTTTTTTCTGCATTCCCTTAGCCCCAGTGTCACAATATTTGTTTGCTTTTGATGGGCAGAAAATGGAAGAAAAACATAACAATTGACCTGGGGATTTTCTTTCCTTAATAGTAGAGGTTCAGCTGGGCGTGTGCTGCACACTTGTAATCTTACTACTTGGGAGGCTGAGATAGGAGGATCACAGGTTTGTGGCCCGCCTCAGCTACTTAGTGAGGCCCTCTGCAACTTAGTGAGGCCCTGTTTCAAAAATAAATAAAATGAAATAGGGCTGCGGGTATAGCTCAGAGGCCCCTGGGTTCAATCTCCAGTAACACACACACACACACACACACACACACACACACACACACACACACACACAATAGTAGAGGTTCTTTATATTTTCTTAACAATGAAAGCAGCAATGACCTGATGAAAACCCTTTGGGCAGCTCATCACTACCTCTAAGATAACATCCAAACTTCTTGGCTTGTCCCACAAGATAATCACAAGTTGGTCCCAGCCCTCCTTTTCCTTCCCATTTCTGCAACCCTTAACACACACGTGCGCGCACACACACACACACACACACACCTTAAACCCACACCTTTCCCATTCTGTTCCCTCTGCCTGAATGCCTTTCCTTCCATGCCACCTGCCATTCTCTGCTCATCCTTCAAGTCCCTGCCTCAATGTCACCTCCACTAGGAAGCTTTCCTATTCACCTTCTTTCCTGTGTGCCCCCAAATTAGAACTTCTCAATTCCATGCCCCCACGACCCTTTCTCCATGACCCTTTCTCCACAATTCCATTGCATCGCTCACCACCACATTGTTATCTTCGTTACACACCTGTCTCCTGCCAAGAACATGTTTTCTCCAGGGTGAACATATCTCCACACCAAGCATAATGTGTGCCTGTCATAGGTGTCAAGGAATGTTACTGAGTAAATACATACGAAGATATCGTACTGATTTGTACTGAGATTTGCTGTTAGAGAAAGTCCACCAGTTATCTCTAGTAAAGGCAAAGTTTTCTTCTTCTCCTCCTCCTCCTCTTCCTCTTCCTCTTCCTCCTCCTCTCCTCTTCCTACTGGAGATCAAACACAGGGGTGCTTTACTGCTGAGCTACAACCCCAGCCCTTCTTGTTTTTCATTTCAGGGTCTTGCTGAGTTGCCCAGGATGGACTTGAACTTGTGATCCTCCTGTCTCAGCCTTCTGAATAGCTGGGATTATAGGTGTATGCTACCACACCTGGCTGTTTGCCTCTAAAAAATTTCAAGATATTTTCTCAGAAGCCTTCCCAAAACCAAGGTCACATTGCAACAACTATTCAGGTAAATTCAGGAAACTGGCTTTCACCTGAAAACCTGGTAATGGAGGATAAAGGATCACAAATTGAAACTGTTTTTGTTAGTCTTACTAATAAATATCACCAGAAAAAATAGCAGCTTAAATTCCTGAACAAAACCTAACAAAGGCTAAAGAGTAGACATTGTAGAGCTATTGGTCAAGTTTTCCCCCCTTTCTTTGTTAAAGAAAGGAAGAAAATGAATATTAAGAAAAAAAAAGTAGAGAAACCACAAGCAATTTGCTTGTTTGATGATACTTTAGTTATCAGCACAAAACATCACATAAATCCTATATCCAGTTTAGTGTAAGGAATTGTTATTCATTGTGCACAAGGCAGCATTTGGAATTCGTTTATCTGAGTTCTATAGCCTAAGAATACCTAAGGTTGGAGTCTCTGATTTCACTCTGCAAAGCAGTGAGGAGACCTCACAGGTTGCAATCTGGAGACTTAGGGTTCTGTAAAAGAGCCAAGATTTAGTCCCAAGAGAAGAGCAAGTAAGAAAAAAGAAAACAAAACAACAAACACAGAAAGAAAGCAAAGCAAAAAGAAAAAAACACAGAACAAGCTATTAGTCCTGGAAGGAAACACATAACATCATTTTCATTAATAGGATTCCCTTTGCTTTTACCCTCAAACAGAGTCAGCCAACATATGCTTCCTTTCCCATTTAATTCCCAAGTGGCACTTTTGGTGTCCAGGAAAGGTGCCAAGCTGAATTGTTCAGAAGATCTAATTACTCCTAGTAGAAATACTATGCAAGAGACCGCTTTGGTCCTTGTTCCAGCTTCTCTCGTCCTCTTATTTCCTATAGGGATTGATATGAAAACCCAAAACCCAAAGTCATATGTGCGGTGTCCAGAAACAGCAACAAATGTGGAGTTGGGGTAGGGGTAGGGCCTGCAGAGGTGCTATTGGGGTAGGACACACTCCTGCCTAAGAGGAATGAGTGCCTCCTTGGCCCTGATCCCAGGAGGAAAAACAGCAGAGCTGACCTTGCACATCTCAAACTTGCAGACCATTAGGAGGGTATTTCCTTTCTTCTATGTCAAACTTAGAGAAACAAGCCACACGCCCGGACACTGTCACTCCAGGCCAATCATATCTTTCCTGGTTAGTTCCTCTCTTTTAATTAATTTCCTAAACTTCAGGAATGCCTATGAAATTTCTAGTTCAGCATGCCATCCTCCTTTTCTCCAAATGCACTCCTTCTCCTCCGCTCTTTTTTACCTCATTAATTAAAGTGATTATCAGCATCACTCCTAATACCAGACACACAGCTAAAAATTGAGAAACTATCTCAACTACCTCAAGAACTTGGTAGTACTTTAACCCCAACTACCCCAGTACCTTGTCATCAGTTATTAAATTCTAGCAATTTGATCTTCTAAGTATTTAGTTGCTCCTACTACCCTCCCAGGACATACTATTGAGATTGAGATTGAGATTCATATATGTACATCAGTGTGGAGGTTCCTCAGAAGACTGAGAATAGAGCCACCATGTGATCCAGCTGTGCCATTTCCCGGGTATCAAAACAAAGGAACTGAAGTCAGAATACTATAGTGAAGCATGCATACCCATCTTCATAGCAGCATAATTCACAATAGCCAAATTGTGGAACCAGCCTAGGTGTCCATCAACACATGAATGGATTATGAACATGTGTGGATTATGATTACTTAGCCATAAAAAAGAACAAAATTTTGGCATTTGCAAGAGAATGTACGGAACTAGAGAATATGCTAAGTGAGATTAGCCAGTCTCAGAAAGTGAAGGGCTGTATGTTTTCTCTCATATGTGGAAGCTAGAGAGAAAATAGGAAACAAAAAGAACTTCAGATAAATGAGGAGAGAGACCCATGGAAGAGTGTAAGGGGATTGGGGTACAGTACTGTTTGGGGCATAATGGACACCTAAATAATGTTTGGTTTTGATTGAATGAAAATGGATCCTTTAATTGATTTATACTCTAAGATATATAGGAATGACCTTTTCAGATTATTTAGAGTTGGGGTGAAGAAGGAAAACACAACAAAATTTCATGAGATATCTGAGAGGAAGGGGTGTTAAAAGGGGATATAACCCGGCTGGGCGTGGTGGCGCACGCTTGTAATCCCAGTACTTGGGAGGCTGAGACCGGAGGATCCGGGTTCACGGCCAGCCTCAGCTACTTAGTGAGCCCTCTGCAACTTAGTAAGACCCGGTTTCAAAATAAAGAATAAAAAATAGGGCTGGGGGTGTAGCTCGGAGGTAGAATGCCCCTGGATTCAATGCCCAGTACCGCAAAAAAGGGGGGGGATATAACCCAAATTTCCTCAGCTTGGAGTATACGAAGTAATCATTGAAATACTATTTTTTTTCAATTTGCTGGTGGTGGTACTGGGGATTGAACCCAGGGGCATTCTACCTCAGAACTACAACCTCAGTCCACTCCCTTTAAGTTTTTGTTTTGAAACAGGTTCCGGCTAGGTTGCTGAGAGTCTTGCTACGTTACTGCAGCTGTCCTCGAATCTTCGATCCTCCTGTCTCTGACCCCCAAGTATTGGGATTACAGGTGTGCACCACCACACCCTGTTACTATCCTATTTTAACAACCCTTTAAGAGCTAGCCTCTGATGAGAAGTAATACACAATGATCTGAACAACCAAAAGATTCTTCTTAAAACTTCTTGTGCATCTTGATGGACTGAAATCTTGTTAAAATGTGAATACGGATTCAGTAGCTCAGAGGTAGACCTTCAGCTTCTGCATTTCTAACAAGTTCTAACAAGACTGGTGCTGATGCTGCCAGTCTTCAGGGACATATTTTAGGTAGCAACAGCTTAGTTAATCTCCTTCAGAGTAAAATTTCACTGTCACAAACTATAGCACTGTCAATATTGAAACAGTAAAAGTGGCTTTTGGCTCTACAAGCCTTTAGGGTATGCAGTTTCCACTTTGTGACACCAAGGACTTTGGCCCAAAGGGACCTGGGCTCTTTGGAAGTAAAACACTCTCACACCAGCCTCTGCAGGCTGCAGAAGGCTTGCTCGGGTGGGAAGCTAGAGAATTTCAGGATAGAACTGTACACAGGTGTGAGCAGACAAGGATCTAGAAACAGGACATGCACAGCAGGAAATCATTCCCCACCCAGGGCCTGAAGGGACAGGAACCTGATGAAACCCGGGGCCATCAAGGGGACCCACTCAGTAGATCCTGAAGCCATGTTAAAGGAAACCCTTAACAGTTGTTAGAACCAAGATGCTAAAGCAAGGAGGAAGGAGGCAGGGGAAAAATACCCCGATTTCAGTCTTCCCTCAATAGTAACTGTGATTGGTCAAATCCAACTGGAAGAGAGAATATGGTGCCCTCATGATGTAGTCCATGGAGGCCAGGTCCCAGGGAACAGAGAAGGGTGGAAAAGGGTGAGAGATGGGTCTGGGTTGATTAATGGGAAATAAGCAGCTCATAAGTTCATACTGGATTGAGAGAGTTCTCATCTTCTTCGTAGAAACCCATGTGTGTTTAATTTTTTTTTTGTGTGTGTGGTACTGGGGATTGAACCCAGGGGCATTCTACCTCAGAGCTACACCCCAGCCCTATTTTTATACTTTATTTTGAAAACGGGTCTCACGAAGTTGCGGAGGGCCTCACTAAGTAGCTGAGGCTGGCCGCGAACCCGGATCCTCGGGTCTCCGCCTCCCAAGTACTGGGATTACAAGCGTGCACCACCATGCCCAGCTTCCCATGCATGTTTTAAAGCATGGCACCTCTAGAGACAAAGCAGAGAAAAGGCAATTCTGGGCACTATTTGACACACTGACCACCAAGGCAAGATCACCCTCAACAGAGAGCAAGCAATAGTTGTGGAAGCCACCTCCATCTAGACCCTTCTCTGCCTGTTTTATCTTTGAACACCACACACAGTATCTGACCCCAAACTCCCACTTCATCCAACAAGTCAGTTCTGTAAAGGATTCTGGGCAAATATGTATTGACTCAGACACTATTCTAAATAAGGCTGTTGGCTTTTCCAAGTAAATTCTTACATTCTTTTCCAAGCACTGTCATGAGCACTAACACGTCAAAGAAAATATAAATAGGATGGAATGGCTTCCACACACAAAGGCCCGCCCAGATCCATTAAAAGCTCAGTGAAGGAAGTCAGAGCAAACCGATTATGAGAAAACACACAGAGCACTTGAGTCAGAATCTGAGCCTTTGAGTTCATTCTCAGCAGAACCAGGGCATGCAAACTGCCGAGGCCTAGCACATCCAGCGTAGGAGGGGAAGGACTTCCGTGGCCTCCTTGCCTTAGGAGAGCTCGGTAGACCCCATTTCCAGCTCGGACCCCTTTGGCTTTTTCTTCCTATGCACAAAATTTCCGAAGTCACTGTGTTGCTAAATTTCCTTTGGTAACAGAAAAAAAAAATAGTCATTATTGTTGAATGCAAGGAACTGATCTGACCTACAGTCAATGATTTCTTCCTGCAAGTGACAAAGCCTGCAGCTGATAACAAACCCCTGGAAATACACTGGACGTGCGTTTCCAAAAGCAAATAATCCACGGCAAGGATGCAGTCCTGCGCCTTAATCAATCCAAAGTGAAGAATCATGTTTAAAAAGGGTTGTTTTTCTATTGTGGTAAAATACACACAACATAACATTAATCATTTTTAAGGGCACAATTCAGTGGCATTAAGTCGAGTCATATATTGAATATAAATAGGTATAAATGAGCCCACAGTCTCTCTGAAGAAATGTCCTCAACAGAGTCAACAAAGAGGGGGCTGTGGTTTTTATTCCAGAGGAAAATGTAAAAGTGTGATGCTTATGCAGGAATAATGTTACAAGAAAACAAATCTTATATTCCTTTATTCTAGGCAGGGAGTTAAGCAAGCATATTAAGGGGCTAATCAGGAGTCTCCAGGCTTCAGGAAAGTTCTATTGCCCTTTGCTGGATTGACTGCTCAACTTGTCCAGCAGGCCTATCCTGGATTCATTCCATAAGAAAGATTCAGTAACAGCAAGTGATCTCCCTAAGCATGGAGCAGAGATATTTCCCCATCCCACATAAAGGAGAAATGCTAGTTTAGGGGAAAACCACACTATGTCCTGTTAAGAGTTTGGGCTTTAGAGTCAGAAAGACCTGGGTTTGAATAACAGCTTTGTTCCTCCAGGCCTTATTGAAAGTTACTTAAGCTCTTTGCATCTCAGTTTTCTCATCTGTAGAGTGGGGATTAATATATTATATATCCACTCCATGCTGTGGCTATAAGAATTAAATGGAACAAGAGGATTCATCAGGATAACATTGGGTTTGCTGCATTAACAAATAAACCCTAATATCTCAAAGGCCCTAACCTGAGAAAGGTGAGCTTCTTGTTTATGTCACAGTGAGAGGGAGATGGTGGCTTTCCTCCAAAAGTGACCAAGGACCTGGATTGCTTCCAAACAACACCTCTGATCACTTAGACGCTTTAACTTCCTCATGAAAGGAGGAGCCACACTGGCTCTTCACTGCTTTGGCCTCAAAGTGACTATGTTATTTCTGGTTATAGTCTATTAAAAATAAGCATGTGTAGCAGTCAGGGGCCCAGCAGAAAAACAGATGACACATTCCAAAGGGCCTTCTATTTAATGGATTGTTTACAAAAGTGTGAGCTAGGTGAAGGGGGTTAGGAGGGATGTGAGGCACCTCAGGACTACCAGCAGCTCAATCAGGTCCAAAATTAGTACCTGAAACTCAGGGAGAAGATGCAAGGTGGGAGGCTGGAAATAGATATGCTAACCTCTGTCTCCTATCCTAAGTCTTGCTGTGGCCAAGCTCATGTATGACCCAGAAGTCATCGGAGCCTGACAGATGCCATCCATAGAAGGTCATCTCCCTAGGGTCTTGGAGCAGGGTGGAAAGTGGATCGGCAGTAGCCAATGGAGATGCTCAGTAGAACCTGCAAAAGGCTTAGCAATGTGCCAAGCACCTAATTGGTGCTCCAAAACTGAGTGGAAGTAGCCAAAAATAAATGAAAAAAATATTTAGAAGTTGTTTAGGTTTGGGGAGGTTTTTAGTTAACTCTACCTCTGACAAAGAGAAATTTACATTTACTCAGTAAATTTACATTTACTCACACCAAGGGCTCAGTGTCCAAAGCTGGGTTACCCTTTTTATTGGCTCAAGCGCCCAAAGCAGACCCTTCCTTCCTCTCTCCTGAAAGATGAGTTTAGCAGGAAGAATATTGTTTTGTTTGCAAAGTGAGAAACATTGATAGCTCTGCCCCAAAGAGCTTTATCTATTCTGCCAGCAATTACAACCTAAGTCAGGACTAATGGCACAGTTACACTGATAACTGCCGTCTCTGTTTTCATTCTTAAACTTGCCAACAAGATCCTCTGGTCCCTTATCTTGTACTGGGGCCAACCCAACAAGAGCAGAAGTTGAAATCCTGACACTTCAAAGGCTAGAGCATTGTGAACAAGCTCAGCTAGCTGTTTGTGTTGGGCTCTGCTAAATAATAGGCTGGATTCTGTGCCAGCAAAAAGCTTTGAGCCTAGTTTTTGATGTTTATGTCCTATAATAGTTTCTCATCTTCTCATTTTGCACATAAGTGAAATGATCTTTCCCAGGGATCACATTCACTTCTTTCTTCCTGCAGTCATGTATTTTTGTCAGCAACTCTAGAAAATTTGAATTGGAAGGTTGTTTAGAAATCATTTTGCCAAATCTTCTTACACCCCATCAACACCTAGGAGAGATTGAGAATCATTTTCTACTTTAACCCTTGCAATGACTGGAAGCTCATTAAACAGTAAGACAAGCAGCATCTTTGCATTTACTTTGAATAAGGTCTGGTGCTTTGCTGGCATTATCTCCTTAACTCTCACAACTATCAGAGGTAGCTACAATTACTAGCCCCACTTTGAAAACCAGGAAACCAAAGCACAGAGAAGTAACTTGCCCCAGGATGTGCAGCTACACTGCATTGAAGATGGAATTCAAACCCATGTCTGTTTTTATCAAACCTCAAGCTTCTCTTCACCAAGGCCTCACCCCAGCACCTTTTAAGACAGCCCATTCCCCCTAATAACTCTCTGGAATATTCTTACTGGTGCCTTAATAGTTTATCTAATCAATTTGAGTTTTACATGACAGCAAAAAATAGGAATAAGAAAACTATTAATGATAATGTACACTTCATATAACTTTCCCATTTCCATTTGATACCACTATACCATTTATAAAGAGTGTTAATAATCTCATTTGAGTTTCTCAGTGGTTCAATGGGATATCAGTCTCTCTTTTACCTACTAAAAAGCTGAGTTTCAGAGCATTCGTGTGTGGCCATATGTGCAACCTGGTGATCCATCTGGGAGCAGAGCCCAGGTCTTTGACTCTTGTTCTGTGTTCTTCCCATTCCATCAGGCTATAGCCTCAGTGAATAATGAAATTGTAGCCAATGTTTGGCTCTCAATGCAGCCTCCTTCCCAAAGTCTTTTGTCTGGACCATGAAGAGGTATCACTCTAACCCTGATTTCCACACTACTTCCTGTCTTTTCCCAGTACATTGTGGTCTCATGAACTGTTGTGTTTAGGAGGTTCAATCTTCTTATTAAATCTATCCCATGCCCACTTTGTAGGTCGCAATCCCAACTGGCAATTCTGTTTCCATCAACTTTGCTACCTGACCCAGGCACAAACTAGTACTGGCCATGCTCAGTCAACAGTCTTCTTGGGACTGCATTTGAGAGACAGCGAGCAGATCAGACAGAAGGTAATTTTGGGCCACAGCGGTACAATGGTGCTTCTATTCAGCCCACAGGATGCTACACAGCTGCTTCCAAATATCCAGATGTTTGGCATCATGGAGAACACTTTGATTCATTGGCCAAATATTCCTTTATCATTTAATCAATCAACACATGTTGGGGTATTTTGGGCACCCTGTAGACACTGTGTTTGTGTATAAGAGGGTAGATCTTAACATTTCAGCTTCTAGAAAGTATCCCACAACAAAAGCTCCCACACTTCTTTCCATGTTGCTGGCCAATCTGACAAAGAGGGGGAAAAATCCAACACTCTGCAAACTCTTTAATCAGCTAAACACATCTGCATCAAAGGCCAACATGATTTTCTGTTGGATTATGAGAAAGAAAAGGAAATCTTGTTTTTTTTTCTCTTGTGTCATGAAGCCCAAACCAATGTAAAAAAGATGTGTGTTAGCCTTCTTTCCTGTCTTTGGTTTTCTGTCTTGCACTTTGAACATAGAATGTTCAATGAGAATTATTTCATTGAAGTTTTTCCTAATTGTTATTTTCATACCCAGCTACTGGGGAAACACATTTTCCAGTTAATTAGCAGCGAGTACTTGAAGTGGTCTCTAGTGAACAAGATTTTCAACTTTCTCTCCAGGAGAGGTGTGAGGTTTTCTGCCTTGGAAGATACTAGGTATGCTCTAAGCGTCTTTGCTTCCTTTAGTTCCTATCAACTCCCTGCTTGGATTATTAGTGGTAGCTATTCTGTATTTAGCTATCGATACATTTGTCACATTCTGTGTTAAGTGTTTTAAGGACTTGACATTTAATTCTCTCAAGAAGGCTTGTTGGTATGTGTATTTTGGCCTGGTATTGAGATTGGATAAAAGAAATAGGTAAAAGGAGAAATAAAGGGAGAACAAGGAAAATATAACTTTTATATGGAAGTCTATGGCAAGGCCTATTAGACCCAAAAGTTTCTGGGGAATCTACGAGTGTTTAATAACTACCCTGAGCACTGCTGACTATCCTCCAGGGGGTATCTACTGATCAGACAACCGAGGTCACAGAAAAGATCCAGAAAGGTGGCTGGACACCATGCTGGTAACTCACTTACAAAATACCTTACACTGTAAATTATCCAATTTAGGAATAATTAAGCAGGAAAAATATCTGTTTGTCAGAGGACAGAGGTCACACAAAAGAGTAATCTCCTTCGGCACTGATAGCCATCTCACCTGTAAATGGTTTTAAAACAAAGTGTAATTTCCTTGGGCACTGTTAGCTGTCTTTGAATAGTTTAAACAAGAGAGATACCGATTGACAAGATAGTGATGGTTTCCTAGGTTTCAAGGCTGTCACAAAACACCCTTGCGACTAAAACATCTTATGACGGGCCTGATGTCATTCCTCTGTACCTCCTCCTACCCACCCCTGATGAAAGTCTCCTATGAAAGAAGAGCCTGAGAGAGGCACTCCCTTGAATATGTATTTCTTACTTTCCTAAATAAATCTCTCTGTCTCTGACCAGCACATGCTGAAATTTTGTCACATAAGCCAAGGACCTCATCAGTCCTGAGTTAAAGAATCATTACTCTTCTTCCATGACAGTATTATATACTGTCTGACTGCCATCCTGGAGATGAGGAAACTGAACTTGAAGTGGGTCATCAGCTTGCCCAAGGGCACACAGCTACTAGGCATCAGAGCGGGACTCCACCTTGGCCATCTGCCTCCAGAGCCCGTGCACTTGACCCTTCAACCTTCTGCTTCAAAGTGACCATCTTCAAAAGCTGTGTGTGGTGTGCACGCTTATAATCCCAGTATTTGGGAGGCTGAGACAGGAGGATTGCAGGTTTGCGATCAGCCTCAACTACTTAGTGGGCCCTCTGCAACTTAATGAGACCCTGTTTCAAAATAAAGAATAAAAAATAGGCTCAGGAGTGTAGCCTGGAGGTAGAATGCCCCTGGGTTCAATCCCCAGTACTGCAAACAAAAACAAAAACAAAAATAAAAACAAAAACAAACCGGTGTGGTAGCGCATGCTTGTAATCCCAGTACTTTGGGAGGCGGAGACTGGAGGACCCGGGTTCCTGGCCAGCCTCAGCTTTCTCTCTGTCTCTCCCTGTCTCTCTCTCTCTCTCTCTCTCTCTCTCTCTCTCTCTCTCTATCTCCTTAGTGAGGCTTCCACAACTTCGTGAGACCCAGTTTCAAAATAAAGTATAAAAAATAGGGCCGGGGGTGTAGCACAGAGGTAGAACGCCCCTATGTTCAATCTCTGGTACCGCAAAAAAACAAAAACAAAAAGAAAACACAAAAATACCCAAAGTGATCATCTTTAAACATAGGATGGGATCCACCAGTGCAGAGCATGAGGCCTGCCCCAGGATCTCCCTTTCCCATCTTTGTGCTTCCTGCCCTGCTGCTCCATGACAGGCACCCTGCATTCAACCCCAAAGACTGCAAGCCAATCCTCCTAGACACCACACTCTTTTACTCCTCCCTACCCTGCAGATCTTGCTCTTCTTACAGGGACATTGCATATACCCAGATTCAGTCTCCCCACCAGCATCTTTCCATTGGAAAATTCCCACTCATCCAGCAAGAGTTACTCAGAAATGAACCCTGCCCCAAAGTCCACTTGACCTCATGCTGGCTCCTCTCTTCTTCCACAACCACACCTCGCCTGACACATCTATTGTCCTTAGAGTGCTGGCTATGTGTCTCGAAATAATTTGTTTACTTCTCTGATATTCTTGCTGGCCTGAAGGCTTTTTAAGGAAGACTTTCATCTCTGGGTCTTTGCAGTAGGCTGTCCATTGGTGTTAATTGAATAAATGATGAACTACGCAAGCACAAGTCATGGTGATGTCCAAGTGGTTACTAGCATTCATTTAATATCTCCGCAGCGTTTGAAAAGCCCTAGATCTGTGCACCTGAAGGCTTCTTATTACACAGTCAATGTTTGTCTTCACAATCTACTGTGACTGGAGTTCCTGCCTTCTGTTTGGACTGGGAAATTGACCTTTGAGCAGAGAGAAAGACTGAGAGAGTAATCTTTCCCTCTGAGTCTCCATCCCAAAGTCCCAGGAAAAGATTCAGTTGACTCAATTCTGACACTAGAAAGATCATCACATTGTTCTAATACAACTATCTTCAAAACCAAGTCATTGGGAGGAAGCAGCAATCCCACTAAATGAGAGTGGGGCAGGGTCTGGGTGGAGAAAACAACAGATGTCTGCTACCATCCTCTAACATCAAGGGTTGAAAAACAGCCTCCACTGCTGGGGCTAGCAAGACCTTGTTTATGCAGTCACCCTTCCCAATGTTTTGGAGATTTTAACAAGGGCACTTTACACACCAAAAGACCACCAACATGGAGAGAATGTCTTTCTAACACAGCAATTACAGATCCTGATGGATAAGATTCTGGGGCATAAAAGCCTTCTTCAGATTCTTCAAATAACCCCGTGTGGAGAGCTGTGAAGGTCTTCTACTCAAAAAGTCAGAGAGCTCTGCGTGTTGGCATTGACACTTGTGTTACTGGTAGAATTTCTGGGCAGCTAGGTTTTACATGTAGTAATGTATCAGCACTGAGATATGGAAAGCAAACGGCATCTAGAAGCTCAGGAAGCACTGGGCTCATGGCATGGCCCAGTGGGCATCAGGCTCTGTGTTCTAGAATAGATCACTCAATCTCTCTGAGTCTCTTTTTCTTCAACTGTAAAAAGGGGAAAAATAGTAATGCTGTCTTCACTGAGTCGCCAAGAGAATCAAATGAAATAAAGTATGGAAAGCTTACAGTTATACAAATGTTATTAGGGGAAAATACTTAGGGGAAAATAAAAAACAACATACTCATTTGGAAGGGAACGGCATATAGGTTATTTATAACTACTTATATTCTGACATTAAATTTTTGTACTAATTAAAATGGAAGTGGTCCATAAAAAAACAATGTGGGGAAGTGTCTGTGGTACAAGTTAAGTAATAGTTTATATGATTCTACTATAATTTCATTAAAATACATACATATATGAAAAATAACTAGAAAGGGATTCAAATGAAAACAATTTGGGGGGTTGGGGTGGGTTTTTTCTTCTAGTTTAATTTCTGTGAATGTCACTTGTGTTTAAAATTATATTGTAAAAAGTCATTTTTTGAAATCAAAGAAAGAAATTAAGTTTCATGCCTCATCACTCATAGATGTCCTTCTCCCAGACAGTTTGTGGCAGCTGTGGGATCCAGGGCTCTTTATCTGAGTCCTAAAGGAATTCCGTTAGTCTTAATGGACTCTTGGGTTCATTGAACATACCTGAAGATAGAATTACCCAAGTATTGAACTGAATTAAGAAATGTTGCATTTCTGTTTAATTGAGATGGGAGTGTGAAGTTAGTGCTCATGAGAATTCAATCAAGTTGGCACAGTTCCCAATTTTTTTTTTTGTCCAACATCTATTTGCCTGTCTGAGACCTGCATCCAGTCTTACTCTTGAGCCCTCCTCCTCTTAGCCATCATGTTCCAGGTAGAGGTGAATTGGAGTAGACAATTCAGGATTAATTTAATCTGCATCTCTGTCTAAAACTGTGAAAGGTCTGAGATTTCACCCTGTTGGCAAGATAGCGAACCACCATGTTAGGGATGCTGACAGAGGACAAAGACTCCTGAGAGAGACACACTCACAGAGTATATAGTACTCACAGCAAAAGCAGTAGCCAGGGGATCAGCATATCGGTACAGGTTCCACAAGATGCAATTCCACAGGGTGACGGGGGCCAGGAGACACCTGCACTTGCAGTAGGCTGTGTTGTGGGAGAGAAACTCAGGGCCAATGTTCCTGAGCAGATGCAGAACATTTTACCCAACCACAAACAAGCCAGTTTCCCCTCACTGTGTGTAAACAAAGTCAAACTGTGGTGTTGTGACCTACTGTTGCCTGTGTGATGAGCTACAGAGCTGCTTAGTATCAGAAGTCCAGGCCCTACACTCCAGACATGCACGAGGGTCTGGCACATCCAACAAGTGTGTGCAAGGGGCTCAGTGCCATGTAGGGATGTACATGTGAGCCAACCAGACCATGGAGACAAAATAAAACATTTTGAAGGTTTTGCTCCAGATGAGAGGCATCTTACTCCCCCACAAGCCAGAATCTAGAAGAGCCATTGTGAGAGTGGAGAGTCAGCCCAAAGAAGGCAGAACTGAGTAATGGAGACAGCAGCGACATGGATTCTGATGCCATCATCCCAAAGCCAAAACACCCACCTCTGGAATTTCCAGTCATGGGAGATAATTTTTTACAGTATTCTGTTACTTTTCACCATTAGAGTCCTAATGAACACCAATAAAGGCAAACCTATACTAATCAGGGTTCTTCAGAGAAACAGAACCAATAGAATGTAAAAGGAATTTGCTCTCACAATCATGAAGGCTGACAAGCTCCAAGATCTGCAGTTAACTAGCTGGGGACCAGGAGAGCAATGGTGCAGTTCCAGTCTGAAGACCAGCAGGCTGGAGCCCCAGGAAGAACTGGAGTCTGAAGGCAGGAAAAAGCTGCTTCCTAGGTCAAAGCACTCGGCTGGAGGAAATTCCCTCTTCCTGAAGTGAGGGTTGGATGTTTTGTTTTATTCAAGCTTCCAGAGGGATGGACCAGGCCCGTCCTCGGTTTGCAGGGCCATCTGCTGTACTCAGTATACTGGATCGAATGTTAACCTCATCCAGAAACAACCTCCCAGACACACCCAGGACAATGTTTCAGCAGCCATCAGGGCACCCTGTGGCCCAGTCAAGTTGACATGTAAAATTAACCATCACAAAATCTTTACTACTAAATTGCTTTCATCAAATGTAATGACATCCCTTACATCTTTTCCTTGGTGAATAATGTTTAAAGTCTGTAACTGATTCAACTCCACAATATTTATTATGTCAGATTCTTGCAAAAGTGGGGCTCTTTGACAAATCATCAGTTGATGCATTTCACCCAAAGCTTAATAAGGGGTTTTAAGAACTTAAAACTGCTTTGTTCTTTAGACCAAATCGAATATGCTGGTTAAAGCCTTTCCCTCTAAGTGCGATTCCTCCATACACATCTCTCCTCTTCCCAAAATAAAAAATAGGGGGGTGGGGGTGGGGAGAGACAACTTTTCAAGATAAAAATGTACTTGGATTTTCTCATGCTATTTTAAGTTCGCAATCATAGCCACTTGATATTCATTTTTTGGGGGGGGCCTGGCTTTCATAACCCCGATTGCTCATTTAATTACATTTTAGTTGGAACCTGGGGGAAAGAGTCAGCTAGCATTTCAGAAAATAGATTATCAGAAGGAAGACCAGCCAGCAGAAGCGCACACCTGTAATTCCAATACTTGGGAGGATGAGATAGGAGGGTTGCAGGTTCAAGGACAGACTCAGTAACCTAGCGAGACCCTGTTTCAAAAAAATAAAAATGAAATAAGGCTGGGGGGTGTAGCTTGGAGTACCACACACACACACACACACACACACACACACACACACACACAAAAAGGAATACTAACCCTCATATTCAGGATTGTCTGAATCCTTGTATTTCTCTCTATGCTAACTTCATAGACAGCCTGTAATTTAGAGGTAACTATACAAATAACCTTTTAATGGTCTCAAGTATGCATGAAGAGCCAATTATCAACAATTGTAGAATCTAAGTGATGAATATACTAATGTTCATTGTAGTATTTTTCCAACTTTTTTTGTTTGTTTAAGAGGTCTCTCTCTCTCTCTCTCTCTCACTCTCTCTCTCTCTCTCTCTTGTGGTACTGGGGATTGAACCCAGAGACATTCTACCTCTGAGCTACACCCCCAACCCTATTTTATTTTTTATTTTGAAATAGGGTGTCACTAAGTTACAAGAGCCTCAAGAGTTTGCTGAGGCTGGCCATGAACTTGCAATCCTCCTGTCTCAGCCTCCCAAGTATTGGAATCACAGGTGTGTGCCAACATGCCAGCAACTTAAAAGGTTTTCATAATAAATAAAATAACATAGCTGGGTGTGGTGGTATATGCCTGTAATTTCAGTATTTGGGAGGCTGAGACAGGAGACTGGCAGATTTGAGGCCAGCCTCAGCTACTTAGACCCTATTTCAAAATAAAAATAAAAAGGCCTGGGGGTGTAGCTTGGAGGTGGAATGCTCCTGCGTTCAATCTCCAGCGCGGGTGGGGGGAGAGAAAGAAAGAGAAATAAGATAATAAAATAAAATAAAATAAAAGTACTAGAGGTGTAGCTCAGTGGTAGAGCACTTGCCTGGCATGTGAGAAGTCCTGGATTTGATCTCCAGCAACACACACACACACACACACACACACACACACACACACACACACGTTTTTGTAATAAAAAGTTGAGGGGAAAAAATAAAAGCATTGAGATTCTGAACATTAAAAAATGGCTAGATCTAATTTCCATTCCACACTAAGTCTTTATACATAGTTCATTCAAAACATTTTCCCCCTTTTAGGAACTTCCTTCTTGTGGAGTTCCACAGCGCATCTGCCAGGGGACCCATCAGTCAAGAAGGAAAGCGTGTGGATGAGCTGGAATTTGCAGTGTTGGGTGTTTTTCACTTTTTTCAAGTGTTGGCGATGAGATGGAAATTATTTCCTAAAGGTGTTGGGGGACCTGGCCTGGCCCCTCCACCCTCTTGAAGAAGGTCTGGGAGGAAATATTCCTTCTTCTCAGAGGAAACATTTCCTCTCGCTCACTCTTCTCTGCAGGGAGAGGCAGGAATGTTGAGATTCTGGCTCACTTCTGGGCCTCTGTTATCTGCAAGAGAGCAGAGACGGGCCCTTCCCTATGTCCTCCTGTCCCTCTGTAAGCTCAGAGAGGCTTCTTACCTCAGTCCACCACTATCAACCCGTGGCTGGAGGGTTTGTAGACAGAAACAGGAAGCTCGGGCCCAGGACACATTCTCTAATCCACCAGCTTTACCTTAAAAATATATTGTATTGCAACTATATCTTGCTTCTTGGGCCTATTTGTGTGTGTGTGTGTGTGTGTGTGTGTGTGTGTGT
>PVJS01038070.1:0-19588 GCA_004027185.1 Glis glis
AGGGCCTCACTAAGTAGAGAGAGAGAGAGAGAGAGAGACAGGGAGGGAGAGAGAGAGAGAGAGAGAGAGAGAGAGAGAGAGAGGTGAGGCTGGCCGCGAACCCAGATCCTTAGGTCTCCGCCTCCCAAAGTACTGGGATTACAAGCGTGCACCACCACGCCCGGCTATTACTACACCTTCTATGTGAAAGGTACTGGACTGTGTTTATTAGGTATTTATGGAACTTAATCCTCATAGTAACTCTATAAGAAGGTATCATTTAACCAACTTTCATATAATGAAACTAAGAGTGAAAGAGGGGAGGTGGTTTATCCAAGGTAATTTAGCTAGTAACTGGCATAGTCAGGATCTGGGCAATTATCTGCTCTGATCTTAATTATTATGTTACATTCTCTTAACTGGGACAAAGCTATTAGTTATAACTAAACGATGAAATTGACAATTTCTGTTCCAGTTATGTTTCCTTTAATTCTTTTCATGTCACTCAGATGAAGATGCTGAGGCTCAGCTTTGTCAAAATGTACCCACCCTGGGTAGAGGAGGCCCAACTGTGACTCCCGCTGTGCAGGAGACTGTCTCAAGCTTCCTATCTCAGCACTACAGGCAATCTCAGCACTACAGGCAGCATACAGTCAGCTCTATCAATCAGACGCCTGTCACAAGACACAGAGAAGGCTGGAATTTTTGGTACTGTCCCCAAGATAGAAGGCCTAGATGCCTACCTCCTCATGGCCAACTTTAGCTTTTGTCATATTCAGTTCTTTTACTAGATAACAAGAGTTTGCAGAGGAAATAATTTCAACTGAAAGGTTGCTTTTAAAAGTCATTCTAAGTAGAAAGTACTATCATGTTGCTATACTTTGCTCCTTAGACATAAATTTGATTTCGGAGTAATACATTGCTAAAACAATTCTTACCCATTTGGGGCCTCAAGTACTAGTCTTCTCCACTATTTGTATTGAGAATTTAGTTTCTATGTAGAACTACAAAATTATAATGTGTGCATCAACATGTAAGACAATAACCTTATTAGTGAAGTTTTACCATTATAGAAGAAGGACTATCCTAAGTAATTTGTAAGTATTCATTCATGGCACATTAATAGAGTGCTTGCCTAGCATGTGTGAGGCCCTGGGTTCAATCCCCAGCATCACACATTAATTAATCAATCAATAAATATTAACTCATGTCATCTATAAAACACGTGTGGCAAATATTATGATTACCTTCACTTTATAAATGAAGGACCTCCAATAGAGATAGGTTAAATTTACCACAAGTTACCTAGCTAGTGAACAATAGTACAAGAATTTAAACCCAGGTGTGATGCCTCTAAAACCACCTTTCTGTTTGGTCTTGAGGACATGATATCCCTTGTTAGTGATCCATTTTTTTTATTTGTTAGCTGTGTGACCTTGCACAATTGATTAAATTCTCTGAATCTCAGTTCCCTTATGTATAAAGTGTGCATAATAACATGTGTTACATGGCTTTTGAGAGGAATGGTTTTGAGGAACTGAAAAAGTGGGGTTATATTGATGATAACCATTGTTATTGATTACAGGGGCTCACTGGGAACCTATAAAGCTATTTTGTGAGAATATTGGAAATCTGCAGTTTTTCCCTTTTTTCTTCTTTATATTTTACCAGACCTACTCCAACTCATCTTGAGAATTTCAGATCCTCAGTGAGAGTTCCTCTGAAAGTAAACTCTTGGTTAGGTCCCTTTACTCAAACACAATTAAATTTGCCTCCTTTTAATATTTATTTCCTTTGAGTTATAATTACTTATTCATGATTGGGTTTGTGTGTGTGTGTGTGTGTGTGTGTGTGTGTGTGTGTGAGAGAGATAGAGAGAGAGAGCGAGAGAGAGAGCGTTTATATGCGGTACTGAGGATCTACCTCTGAACTACACCCCCAGCCCTATTTTTTAATTTTTTATTTTGAAACAGGGTCTTGCTAAGTTATCACATGCCAGTCTGGAACCTGCAATCCTCCTGTTTTAGCCTCCCAAGTGCCAGGATTAAAGGCAGGCGCCAGCACACCTGGCTCATGATCCAGTTCTAAACTAGACTGAAAATTCCAAGAGAGCAAGATCTGTGTTACTCCAAGTATATTGAACAGTGCCTGCACACAGCACATGCTATATAAATGCTTTTTTAAATACATAACTATGAAGTATATATTTCTCTTTTTAAACATATAACCCTGGTTGCTAGCACAACTTTAAAATCAGTTAAACTAACAGTTTTTAAAACATCTTCATAGTGTTTCTAAGATTTATGTTTGAATATGTAAGATGGATCATGGCTCTGAATCTGGCCCTTATAATTCTATGATATCTATAGGCTATTATCTCAACATTCTCCTGGTGGAATCATTATTTATAGAGAAAGTTCTGAGTGACTTGTATGAACCATAGCTATGGAGGAGATGCCAGTGCATATTAGAAGACGTGTAATTCTTCATAAAAAATAATTATTCACCCATAAAATATGGAATAGATTTTGGAAGGTGCCATTGAAAAAGAAGACTCTATAATGACTAGGGAAAACACAATTGCGTGGTCTTTTTCTACTTGGTGGAAAATGGGAAAATTGCTGAAAGACAGCAACGGTAAGAGAGAGACAAAACAAATTATCTTTTCACAGCCAAAAAGTGAGGCTTCAAAATGTAAACAAGGCAGACCAGCCCAGGAGAGAATTAAAGCCCCCAGCAATCCTTGGATCCTAGAAACAAAACAAACACAACTTCCAAACAACCACAACCACAACCAACAAAGACACAAACATAAAAACACAATAAGAAGCTCAAATGGAAAAAGCTACCACACACCAGTCAAGGTGTTCACCAAACCTGTTTCCTCTAACTCCTCTCTGCACAGAGATTGTGACTTTTTTCACCAATATGATTGCTTCTCTTGTTCTTAATAATACATATCCTAAATGTAGCTTGGCAAATGGCCACTAGATGGAGATTATGTTTTTTAGTTTAGTGTGGCCATGTCTGCTTGACCATTGGATAGGACCTAAATTGTGAGCCACACTTCTAAAGCATGTCTTTGAAAAGAATGGACACATGCTCCTCTTTCCACTTTGTGGTCTTCCTGCTGATTATGTTCAAGACATTAAGGTGAAGATGGAGAGATGGGAGCCAAAGATGGTAGAATTGCTCGCTTGTCTGGAATTATCTACCTTCTCATTGCTTCAAAAGAGCAAAATCAACTTCTATTTCTTTAAAACACTGTATTTGAGCCAGGTGTGGTGGTGCACACCTGTAATCCCAGTACTTGGGAGGTTGAGACAGGAGAATCACAGGTTCAAGACTAGCCTCAGCAACTTAGCAAGACCCTCAGCAACTTAGCAACACCCTGTTTTAAAACAAAAAATAAAATAAAAAGGGCTGGGGGTATAGCTTGGAGGTAGAATGCCCTTGGGTTCAATCCCAAGTACCAAATAATAATAATAATAATAATAATAATAATAATAAAACAAAAATTTAAAAATCATAGTATTTGGATTTTCGTTCTTATGATATCTTAAAGTGAGCCCTAATTAGTAGAAGGTGAAAGAGGCTAATTCACCAATATCCTATGAAACTATGGACTATGGAATCTCAGAAAATATACTGTGACCCACAGTTACTTCTGACATATAGAAGTCAGGCTTCTTATTCTGCTTGACTACTTCCCTTCAAATATTTCTGCCTATAAAGGTGAACCTTTTTTATTGGTACATTCTCTTCTATTTACTTAAGCACTGAAGTTACAATTCCAAGTTCTTAACAGTTCTTACACTTTCAAGCTTCTGTTGGTAAATCACTCACTGTGAGTTTACTAGTCTCACAAGATTCTGAATTTGCTGCAGGATGAAAAAGAAAAGAAATGTGGTTTGGGCTAAACAAATGAAAACAGACATCAAAACTCTAGTCCTATGTATAAATCTTAAATTTTCTTTTTTGTGTCCACATATCTAACGCTTGACTCTGTACTTATAAGATGTACATTATTATTTTGTTCCATAAAGATTTTCTAGGACACTAAATTCAGTTGTCAGAAAATTCTCCCTTAGTAAACTGTTGTTTTCCACAGCAGTGCATTCCAATGATGAAAAATTAAATGTAAACTTTCCAGTGTGGATAAATACATGTCATGAAAATTGATAATTTAGACTAAATTGTTATAGGAAGTTGAAAAGACTATTGATGATTGTAGAGAAGACAGGAAAAATGGGTGGGAGAGGAATTTTCTTCTGCTTGTGATAGGAGCTAGATGTGTAATAATTAAACAATATTCTACAAATTAGGAAGAAGATATCAGAATGTTAGAAATCACCCTCAAATCTTCTTTCATATGCCTTCAAAATCAGTGCTGAAATTGACCTTAAAGGAAGGGCCCTTCTCCAATCTGGAAAGTCTCTATCTCCTTTTCTCTAATGAAGCTTCTTGGGATAGTGCTCACCAGCACATCAGACTAGGGCCTTCTAATTCATAGCAAAGATGATACATCCTTTAAACACATTTACTTTATCAGTGTTCACGTTTGTCAAGAACAACAACAAATTGCATACTAATACAATTAGGAAAGGGGGGTAGAAGAAGGAAGAGTCATTTTAAAATGTACTAATATATGGGGACTAATACTCCATTTTTTTTTTTTTACAAAAAGAGCCCAGGCATTGCCATTATTGCACTCACTGCTAAAAGTATACTGAGTGTTAAACAATAACATCCTTGAATTTTAAACTATTCTGTTCTAAGAGAAATCTAGAACTGAGTTTCTACCATCCAGATGCCCCAACAATGCCACTGGTTCTAAAGAGATCTGTCTGAAAAATTAAAGTGCTCCTTAATGTTAAAACAGTCAATTTTCATCCTAACTACAGAGGTCCCAGAGTATATTCTGGGCCTACAGTTCTTTTGCTCAGGGAGACAAGGAACCAATTAAGAATTTGTCAGGCATTTGTATGTATAGTAAATATGCTTGACAGGTTTTTGTTTTGTTTTGGGGAGCCTGTTACATATATATTAACTCTTCCCTAAGAGCAGTATCTGTTGTAGATAACTTTAAAGTATACATAAATATCTACAAAGTCTTCATCTGCAATATAACAGATAGTATTTTGTTTCAGGATTTAAAAAAAAATCATAATGTCCCCTTCCAAGAAAGGAGCTGCATTCAAAGCAAACCTACTTGAAAAGCAATATACTTGACACTTGTTTAAATTCGCTACCGGTTAGAGGTAGGATCCTATTTACTCAGAGAACATGGAAAAAAAAGGAAAAAAGGTAACCTGTTCAGACAAATGGATAGAATCAGCGCATAATGGAAGGATGTAGACTGTCTCTTAAGCTCACTGGGATATTTACATTGCTAACAATGGCGCTTTAGCTTAATCAGTGAAGATTAAAATATCATAGGGCTGTTTTAAGGATTAAGATAACAGATGAGGAATAAGAATGTTTGGTGCCTAGAGATTTTTACTGTTATTGTTATGATCAGGATCGTTGTCTGATCAGAATACCAATATGGATGGCAAGGTAGTAATGCTGGGGAACTCAGTAAACCAGGCTCAGAAATTTTCCCAGGCTGGATGAACTGTCTCTCAAAACCATCTGCCTCTCTTCTGAGTCAGTATACCCAGGTTACTTAATTTTCTGATTCCCTCAGGATTAGTGGAGAAAAAGAGAGCCTTCCAATTAGTAGAATCTGTCACTCTGCTTAATTTCCTGGGCAGTCTCACAAATTTTCCTACAGTTTGTTTCAATTGAAATTATTTTTGAATCTGTGTGACCATTTTTCTACCAATTAAGAAACTCCATTTCTCAGGCAGGGAGACTGAAAACTAACTAAGTCATTCTTTGAGACTTCTCTGTGACTATCCAGCTGGACTTTCTTTGAAAATATCCTGTTTATCTTAAATTTTTATTCAAAATTCCAAAACTTTCATTGTCCCTCACTAAAGCCCAGAGATCACTTATCACTCTCCACTGCTTTTCAAGAAATCCAGCACATGAATTGATAAGATACTTCCCAGTGAAGTGTCCGGCAGTCATACTGAAATCGAAAGGGTAAAGGATGCAGGATAAAGAGTTCTGGAGAATCGTAATAGTGTTTTTTTTTTTTTAAAGAAGGGCTGTTATATGAAGATAAAGTCAATTTTTGAATGTCATATAGTATAAGAGGACAAAACAAGAATCAATTATCAGAATCACACTCAATTTGTTGCTAAACTCTCTGCCTTGTATTCATTTAGTCACCCAAAGCTTCTGATTCCATGCTGTGACTCTTCATACCCATTGCCACCCTGTTAGAGCAAGCCCTCACCACCCATCGTCCTCTTCAATTTCTGAAATATAGAAAAGACCATATATCTGGGGATGAATGCCTTTGCTTTGGCTTCTCCATTCCTGCTCTTCTTATTGCTTCACTTAGGAATTCCCTGTGAGACAAGACAACTTGTGCCCATCTATCCTACCATTTAGCTCATTGATGCCCATTGTATGAAGCACATGCCATGGAGGGAAAATGTTGAAAACCAGTGATCTGAGCAACTCACAAGCACTTTTCCTGATCAAGGACACATGTTAAAATGTTTTTCTTTAAATTTTTATTCTAAATCAATGTTAAGTTTACAGAAAAGTTTCCAAAATAAAAGAAGTACATAAAATGTACAAATATATCACAGTACTTGGGAGACTGAGAAAGGAGGATAGCATGTTTGAGGCCAGTCTTAGCAACTTAGTGAGGCACTCAGCAACTTAGTGAGACCCTGTTTCAAAAAGAAATATAAAATAAAATAAAATAGGGCTGGGGGTACAGCTCAGAGGTATAGCATGCCTATATTCAAGCTCCAGTACCCCTCAAAAATATTCACTTCCTGTTTACATTTTATTCTGTTTCTGTCTCTGTCTCTCTGTCTCTCCCTCTCTCTTCTCTCCATTGTGAATCATTTGAGGGTAAATATCATAACTAAATGCTACCTGATCCAAGACTATTTTGAAAGAGAAAAATGCTATAGAGGATATTATTAGTTCTATTGAAAGAACTGGAATATAAACAAGTTTAATAAAAGCATTTTATCAATATAGAATGTACTGAAGAGGACGATTGTCCTGTGGTTATATAAGAATAAATTACTATTCTCAGGGAATATACATAATTTTTTAGGAGTAAAGAGTTAGGAACTATGCAATTTAAAGGACTCTAGCTATTATTTATGTATCCAGTTTTCATATACTTAATATCTGCTATGTACCAGATCATGTGTTATGGTGTCCCCCTTTTCTGCTTCTCAAATAAGCATATCAGAGAGGGTATGAATTAGAATGAATTACTGGAAAAATAATTTACAAATATACTTTATTAGCAATACCAAATTTTCTGCCTTAAAGTTAACATTCCATAGTACCTTGTTTGTGTTAGAACCTCATTTAAAAACCACTGGCTGGGTTGATACAACCTAAACTATTTTTCTTTGACTTTGGGTCCTACAGGAGTGAGATTCCTCTGCCTTATTTCTGTGACTAGGCCATGTTCCTTAATAATTAAGTACATGTTTTGTCATTCGTGGTTGGAAAGTCTGCCTGAAAAACTTGCAAAATATTCCAGCTCCCTTAAGAGTGGAGCTCTGCTTTGCATGATCATTAATGTCAGCATTTGGAGAACTGCCATTAGTTAACCTCTGCAAGTCCAATGGGGCATCCAGGCCTCTGGATGGAGACTGCCACACTGTGCACCTTTGTCTCAGAATATAGGCTCTGAAATGCCTGGTGCTGTGAATTGCCCTAAAATATCTTGAAAACCCAAAACGAGACTGTCCTCTTTCAAGAAACTCTTGACCTCCTCTGGGTCATGAGTGCAATGGAAAGAATTCAGATTTTGACACGTGACAAATCTAGGTGCACATTTAGCTCTGCCATTCACTCAATGACCGATGATGGACAAATTAATTACTATCACTGAATCTGTTTCATTTCTTTCAGCCGAGAATAATAATGCAATCTTCCTCAGAGGATGGTTGTAAGACTTGAGACAATGTTATACAAGGTGTTTGGCACAGAGACTTGCACATGGTGAACACTTGAAAAATTATATTGTTATATTAATTATAGTGTTAATGTAGGAGGATAAACATAATTTCTTTTTTTCTTTTCTTTCTTTTTTTGGGGGGGATACTGGGGATTAAAGGGGTATTCTACCTCCAAGCTAAACCTCAAATCTTTTTGCTTTTTGTTTTGAAATAGGGCCTCACTTGGTTGTTGAGAGTCTTGCTACATTTCTAAGGCTGTCCTCTACTCTGTGTTCCTCCTGTCTCAGCCTCCCTTGTACTGGGATTACAGGGGTGCACCACCACAACCAGCTTCTTCATAATTTCTACTTTGAGAGCCAGCACCTGAATTTCTGTTTAGGATGGGACTCTCCTTGCTTAAGTTACTTTTGTGTATAAGGCCCAAGGATTATAGTTTGGAATGCAACTGTTAAAGGAAGGAGACAATAAAATTACTCTGCACAGAGCCATGTGCATGCATACCTGTAATCTCAGTACTCGGGAGGCTGAGACAGGAGAATCACGGGTTCAAAGCCAGTCTCAACAACGTAGTGAGACCCTGTTTCAAAATAAAAAGGGATCAGAATATAGCTCAGAAGTACAGCACCCCTGGGTGAGATCCTGAATACAAAAACAAACAACAAAAACTTGCTTTGCACAGTAGATCAGCAAAAGTTAAGATATAACACAATAAGAACAAAAGAAAAGAAGGTTTGTCTACATAGTAGGGCCAGGAGACTTTGGGGAGGTAGTATCTAGTGTTAATTTTTGACTGGTGTGCCATGAAACAATTTATGCCATTTTCCTTCCTGTTAAATCTGTGACTTGAGAATGTCTTTGCTTTTGTTTTGTTTGTTGGTGAGTTTATTTTCCTAAATGGAAATAGATGTGAATGGGCTTCTCTCTTATTCTTCTTTTCTCAGAGAAGAATAAACAGATGTCAAAGGAAAGATGCAAGCCAGATTGAGAAACAGGTAGCAGAAGTGAGTAGGAATTAGAAAAGGAATCTCTGAAGAAGCACATAAATTTTAAGCAATAACAGGTGTGGGGTTTTTCCTGACACATGATTATGTCTTTACTATAGTTAAGAGAATGGACTTGGCTGGGTGTTGTGGCACATGCCTGCCATCCCGGTGACTGGGAGGCTGAAACAGGAGGATCTCAAGCTTAAGGCCAGCCTGAGCAACTGAGCAAAACCCTGTCTCAAAATAGGAAATAAAAAGGGGCTGAGAATGTAGCTCAGTGGTAGAGTATACCTGGGTTCAATCCTCAGTAATAAAAAGAAAAAAAAAAGGAAAGAAAGTACTTGCACATAGAACCCACTCTCTATAATCTAAATCAGAGGGGGAAACATTAACACTTAATAAAATATAATACATCCACAGTCCTATATCTATACTTGCATAATACAGAAAGCTCTGAAAATGGCATTATTTTGTTTTGCACCAATACTCTTTTGTTGAAACAACCTGACTTTATTCATCATTAGACTTCCTGTTGTCTCTGCTTATTCCTATGGTGCATAGATTCATATACTTTGCTGAAGCATTATCAATGTCTTAGATTATAGTGCACTGCCCAGAGGCTGCCTGTTTTATTAAGGTATGTTCAACACATATCCTCCTGGCTCAACACAGAAAATTCTGAATTCTTAACTCTTCAGGGCCCCGGAGTTTGGATAAGAGATTATAAACAATTGTAAGCACGAATTCAGAAAATAAATTAACAGCGAGTGGAAGTAAGCCTTACCTTCCAGTGTATTTCTAAAGCTTAAATTGGCTGCTTTATCCATGGAGCCAGATTCGTACTGCGTCAAACTCAGGCAAAATTCCACATCTGCTGAGGAGGGGAGCCTTGGGGTCCTGGCTTTGTCGTGGTTTCCAGGATTGCGTAGTAGGGGTCCCTCTGGAGTCGCATTGCATAAAGTCTGATGGCTGTTGTACTCCTCCAATCGGCTGCAGATAATCTGCACAAAACATTCAATATTAAAGGACTTATCACCACCTCTGAGTCAAAGGGAAAAGGGAAGAAGGCCGGCATTCCTGATTACCATCTCCAGATTTCTAATAATCAGATCAATATTTTTAATTGTTAAAGGAAGCAGTTTACCAAAGTTTGCAGAATAAGCCATGAAATGTAAAACCTAGAATAGGGTCCTAGTCTTTTATCTACCATTTAAAGTGAATTAAATTTCCTAGACCCCATATATCAAATTGTAATAACTACTTCATACAAATATTTGTTGAGAAAATCAATTCAAAAGTATTTGTGAAACACCTGTTATATGTTAAGCACGGTGCCAGGTGTTGAAGTTGGGGTTGATAACAATACAGCCAGTTACCTCTGTGTGTATAAAGCCCATGTCACATGGTATGGTCATAGTAAACACTCAATAAACAGGAGCTTTGCTAATATTAATCCATATTACATTTAGAATATCAAGAACTGAAATACTTCACTTTGTGCTTTTTTTCCTTTGACATAAAATGCCCCATTATTAGTATTTATTGATTTTTTGATGTGCACAATAACAATGCTGCTAGATTATTTTTAAAGCATAGAAAGTCCCCTGATTCTTTAATATAGCTTGAAATGATGTGACTCTTTTTAGAAAATCATCATCTTAAAAATTATAATTCCTCACATTTCATAGGAAAATGTATTAAGAAACCATTGCTTCATTTAAAACACACAGCAATACTTTCCACTTTAACACACAAGGAACTGAGGGTCATAGAAGGTAAGTGACATTTTCTAGGTGAAATGGCAGTGCTGCCATCACAGCCCAAGTTTTCCAACTCAATCTTTAGTACACACTGTGTAGTTATAACTAGGCTAGAAGAGCCCAGCATTGCATGACTTTAAGGTACCTATATACTACAATGAAGAGCAGAGTTTTTAGTCCTGCATCTAGTTTGTGACTGGCTGCAGATTCAAGATGCTTCTGCTTTAACACAAAACATGATTACAGTTTGGCCAAACCAGCAAAGGAAGAGAAGCAACTCTACACATTGTCCTTTTAAATATAAGCCATAATTTTCAGGAAGAGAACGCTTTGGGGGGAAGTTTTGCTCCAAGTACAACTGATACTATGTCAATATGCATTCAGTGACAAACACTGGAATAAGCAATTTAGTTGTGTGGCAGAACAGGGCTGTCTGCTTTCTGTATGGATTAGGTCCTTCTCTAGAATTGATGAGTTTTATAACCTGATGCACATCAATGTGATTCCATAAGAAACAAGCCACGGTAATCAGATAAGATTTTTTTTGTGTGTGGTAGTGGGGATTGAAGCCAGGGGCATTCTCCCTTTAAGATACACTCCTAGCCCTTTTTTTAATTTTTTGTTTTGAAACAGGGTCTCACTAGGTTGCTGAGAATCTCACTGAGTTGCTGAGACTAGTCTCAAACCTGCGATCTTCCTGTCTCAGCCTCCCAAGTATTGGGATTACAGGTGTGCACCAACATGCCTGGGAGATAAGATTTTGTTTGTCTTAGTTACTCCATGCTGAAGAAAGTGCAATAATTTGGGACAAATGGGGCCCTAGAAACCTGCATGTGAACTTAGTAGTCATGGTGCAAACACTGTAAATTGAAACTTGCTGATTTGCATATAGGAAGTATTTGCAAGATTAAGTTTGATACTGGTTGGAAAGGAAGAAGGAAAAAGGAAAGCTAAACTAAAGGATGACTTTGTAGTACCCATAGAAAGAGGACTCAGTACTGACAGTAAGCACCTGAGGTCATAATAAAGAAATGTTGTTACAATGTGACAGATAAATGTAAAATTAGGTACTTCCTGGGCACAAATTAAGCTACTGTATTCCAGTCAGAATGAAGAAAAAGTCCTTACATGGTGCCCCATGTCCTTACTTCATTTCACTTTACCCCCTTATAGGCATGATCTCAAAATGCAGTCACATTTGGGATTAGGGCTCCAACACACAAATTTGAAAGAGACACAATTTGGTCTATAGCTCTGGGTGAGAAGCCCTTATGTTAACCAGTCACCAAGTACACCACACTATGGTACTGCTGGCCTGGACAGGGAGAGCCTCTGCTTTACCTGTACCAACACACTGTGGGCCCACACCCAGCCCTATCCCTGCGTTTGCTTGTACCGAAGCCCCTAGCAGGAAGGAGAGTGACAGTGGAATGTGACTTTTCCTCTTCACACCTGTGGCCCTGGGCACAAGGAAGGGAGGGGGAGACTAGCTGGGGCTGGTCCCAGGGAATGGAGACTTATTCTAGAAAGACAAAGAAGCTGTTGCAAGGTGACAGAGAGGCTGCAGGAGTAGTAGCACAAGTGAGCTAGGGCACTAAGACCCAGTGTATGTTCCTGTCTCTCTGATTTCATTTGTTTTTGTGCTTTTGGTTTTTGTTTGTTTGTTTTTGGTACTGGGAATTGAACTCAGGGGCATTCTACCTCTGAACTACACCCCCAGCCCTATTTCATTTTTTATTTTGAAACAGTGTCTCACTAAGTTGCTAAGGATCTCACTAAGTTACTGGGGCTGGCCTTGAACCTGAGAATCTCCTGTCTCAGTAGTGAGCTTACAGGCATGAACCACCATGCCCAGCTCTGACTTCATTTTAAAACACAATTCACAGATAAAGTTATTAAGAATTCATGACCAAAATCACAGATATTAAATTGCAAATGTGGGGTCCACTTTTGAGCACGGGGTATTGCAGTACTTCACGGGTTGTGTGCCCACGAAGCCGCCGCTGGTCCAGAACTTGGGCCTGAACCTTCTTCTCTCTTTTTTACTTTTGCTCCTTCAGCTATATCAATCAGTTTCGTGGCCTCCATGCCAACTACATTGAAAGGATCCTGAAATTTCTATGTCCAGTGAAAAACAAGTCATTTTGAGTTCTAAATGTATGTATCCATTTCTGACTTAATTATTTCAACCTGGTATTACATGCATCTTAAATACAACACTTAAAACAAAAATTTTCACTTAACATAATGTCCTGTAGGTCCATCCTTTTTCCTTTAAATGACATGATTTTGTTCTTCTTTATTGTTGAATAGAATTCCATTGTGTGTACATCCTATAATTTTGTAATGCATTCTATGATGTGAGACTATGCTGCACCAACAAAAGTATAAGAAGAAAGAAAAATTGAAAAGAAAAAAAACCTTGTTCCTCCCCCTACACTTCCTTTCACATCAACCATCCTGTATTTCAAGCCAGAAACCTATGAATCATCATGTGCAAACCAGAACCCAGTGGATTTTATTTTGCATTTCATTCTCCTTTGTCTTTCACACTGAAGGCATCAGTCAACATTATCAGTTCTTCCTCCAAAACATACCTTGAATCTGACAAGCATTCCCCATTTGCTTACATCCTGTGTGATCCTGCTGTGAAAGCCAGACCGCCCCCTCTTCTCTGGACACTGCTTGTGTTTCTCCATTCCATGACTCTCCTCATGGATAAGCATGCCCACTCCTTGACATATATCTAATGTTTTACCTATTTCAGGATAAGGCAAAGAAGGTATAAAAACACACTGTTTAATCTCACTTAAGAAGCAATTCAAAAGGATCTGGCTCTGAATGTAAAGGAGTTTTAGTACCTCCCCAAATTATTTTGCTTATAGAGGTTGAGCATCCTTAATTTGAGAATCCCAAATTCAAAATGTTCCAAAATCCAAAGCATTTTGAATGTTGATGGGATGCTATAAGTGGAAAATTCCACACTTGAGCTCATGTGACAGATTGCAGTCAAAACATAAGTGAACTAAACATATTGTATAAAATTACCTTCAGCCTATGTGTGTAAGGTATATATGAAACATAAATGAATTTTGTGTTTAGACTTGGGTCTCATATCAAGATTTATCATTATGTATATGCAAATATCACAAAATCCCAAATATGAAACACTTCTGGTCTCAAGTATTTCAGAAAAAGGATACTCAATCTGTAGTTTCTTTTATATGTAGCTAGAAGAATAAAACTTTGATAAAATGCATTCTTAAATAGGAGCTTAAGAAATCTCGAAGTTAAATAAATATAAAATTAAAAAAATCCTAAGTGATTAAAACATTATGGTATAATTTAATGAGCAGATATATTCTTATTTTTCTGAGTTGCATATCAAGTAATGTTTTATCTTAAAATCACCAATATCTTGGATTCAATTAAATAGAGTAATTAATAGATATAAATTCTAAGCACAAGATACATGCTTAAGATCACATCCATTCTTTACTTAGCTTCAGCTTTATTCATCTTATTTACCTTCAATAAAAATGATTATCACCACCCTTAGAAAAGTGTAATTCATGAGATTAAAGTTTTATATTGTTATTTATTAATTTCTTTTTAGAATCTAGAATAGTGTTTAGCCTCTGTGGAGGTTCAATAAATATTTGTTGAATGAATGAACAAAAATCAATGAATGAGACAATGAATCTCCAAAAGCAAGCATGTATTGAGCACCCATTTTTCCTACTTCCATTATTGGTACCAATCTTTGCCTTAGAATTCATTTCTAGTGATATATCATCTTTTTCTAAACATATTAAACCCAGGCTATGAGGGACACCTCTCTATACATTTTTTAAACTGAAATTCATATAACCGCACTATGGATTTCTATGATTTCATTTATATCTATTGATGAGAAAACTGAAGCTGAGTATGAAAGAGTGCAGACAACTGGTAGGATTTAAAGCTCCATGCTGTGTTTAGTAATTTTATGAATAATAGAACCAGGCGTGGTGGTGGATACCTGAAATTCCAGTACTTGGGAGGCTGAGACAGGAAGATTACAGGTTTGAGGCCAGCCTCAGCAACTTAGTGAGACCCTGTTTCAAAATTAAAAAAAAAAATAGACTGGGGGTGTAGCTCAGAAGTAGAACGCCCCTGGGTTCAATTCCAAGTACTGAAAAAAGAAGGAAGAAAGGAAGGAAGGAAGGAAGGAAGGAAGGAAAGAAGGAAGGAAGGAAGAATTTGTGGACAATAGGCAAGGCACATGGAATGCTATTTTTAAAGTGAAAAGCCTTCCTGGTAAACTGTTTGCATCATATCTGCACATAATCTAGGCTATCCCATTAGTTTCCTTCTCCAGTAAGCTTGCGATCTATAAGCATGTAAAAGCAAATTAAATCATCAGCAAAATGAATTGAGCAAGCAGTGCCCCCAGGGATGGCTGCTTCTGTTAGATGAGAGACTCTTAGAGAAGCTACTTTCATTTTGGTCACTAAGCTAGAACTTATATGAGTTGAAGCTCTGTGTGGTAGAAAACATTTGGGCTCCAGATTCAGGTAGATGCAGGTTTCCATTTTGCTGTTTACCAGTAGTGTGGCCATAAGCATGTTTTTTAGATAAGTCTCAATTTTCTCCACTGTACTCTAATATAATGCATGAAAAGGAGCTATTCAGCAAATTGTTCCTGGCTCCATAAATGTCAGTTTCCCATTTTCTTCATGCTTCACAGCATTCCTCAATCCTTTTATCCACACATAATTGAGAACCAGAAGTGTTGGGTGACTTGTCTTACTGTCATATGATGCTTAGAGTCAGATCCAAAGCACTATATCCTCTACATTTCTTTCTGCCTGTTAATGGCTGAGGAATGGCTGAATAAAACTAATCTAACTTTTGCACCGAATGCAATGTGTTGGAAGTCTTTATAATGATGATTAAACCAGAAACCATGGGAGGTGCATAGACAAAAGCATTTTTATTTCTGTTTGAATAATAAACCTCAGGATATTTTCAAAAGTCCCTTCTACCTAAAAGGCTCCTACAGCAGACTCAGTTAAATTAGAGAGGTTGAATGGAACACTTTTTGCTGAAATGCTAACTGCCAAGGGACAAAGTGCTTCAGTGACTGGAGGTATTAGTAACAAGGAGAAAATCTACCCTGGCAGAAATAACTTAGAAATTTAACTCCAAATTATTGTCTTTGTGTTTGATCCAGAGGAGGCAGGATAGGACAAATTGTTAGCATTGTGGCTATGATTATGGAGACTATAGTAAAAAGATGTGGCTTACATTATTGACACTATTAACTGCATAATCTTGAACAAACTCCTTAAGCTCTCTGTCACATTTTTTCATCTGAAAATAAGGATCATAACAACTTTTTATTAAAGATCAAATAATCCAACATCTATAAAGCATTTAGTATAGTGCCAAGTATAGTGTCTTATAGTGATGACTTTTATAATTATTATTGAATAGAAGACCATTGAGCAGCCCACCAAATAATCTTAACTCTGGGTCTATAATACTGTTTGAATATTCATTATTATATTAACTAACTTTGAACCTGGGTGTAGTGGTGCACATCTGCAATTCCAGTACTTGGGAGGCTAATCAGGAGGATTGCAGGTTGGAGAGAAGCCTCAGCAACTTAGTGAGACCCTGTTCCAAAATAAAAAATAAAATAGGGCTGGGGGTGTGGCTCAGAGGTAGAATGCCCTTGGTTCAATCCCTAGTACTCCCCCTCCCAACACTAACATTGATATATAATTTTAAAAATATAATATTTTGAACACATGGAACACAAACAATATTTCAGATACTAAAGAAGTCATTTTACATTTGCAGATTTCATTGAATCACTTTATAGTAAGTCTATATTAAGCTCTACTATTCTAATTTTAGAAAAAAATGTCTCAGAAGAAATAACTCACTTAGGGTCTTTTAGCTAAGTAAGTTATAAAAGTCTACTCAAATTGATGGTTATGTGATTCAAAAGATTATATGCACTCTACTATATTATTCTGCTTTTCATTCCATTTAGTCCTCTTATTAACACAGAAAACAAACATATATGATAATCACAGCCCATTTTTTCTGTTGCAAAATATGGAATGTTAAAAATTTTAAATAATGCATCTGATATTATCTGGTAAGTGGCAAAGGTTAAATTTGAGCCCAGGTCTTCTGGAAAGAATATTGTTCTTTCTCCATTTCAGTCTGACTGATTTATCACATATTCTAAGGGAAAATAAAATGCCCCAATTCAAAAGAAAAAGAGACAGAAGAAGCAGATGTCAATGAGGAAGGTCAACCTAGATAGTGTTCTCATAAAATTTAAGAAATAGCAGTAAACTCTCAACTATTAAAAGATTTCAGGAGCAAAGATTCTGTTATGGCATTAGAGGTTTATCTGAAAAAAATGTAAACCATATGACATTCCACAGAATCTTTTTCATAAAGAAAAAAGAGAAACTGTTATTTTACTGTGCTGTTGCTATGGCTACCTAAAACCCATGACTCTCTGCTGAAATGTGACTTTTTTTCCTTCCCACTGTTTGCTTCCATGTGATGTGCTTTTCACCTGATGAGTGAATTCCCTGACCACGGTTCCCTTATGTCTATCATCCAGGAAACGGTTTTTCCTCTTTACTTTGATTCTTCCTAATAGCTATCCCTAACATATCTTTTCTTTTTACAGCTAGCTTATCTGTTGGTTGCATAACATTGAATCTAATTGTGTTAAGCATAGGTATTTTGTACTTAAATGTTATTAAGAACCCTTGTCTTCAAAAAGAATGGACTATTCTAATGGATGAAAAGCACGCTTCTATTTAAAAAGCTTCTGACATTAAACAAACAAATGAACAAACAAAAGACATAAATTATGAATACAAGCTTTCTAAGAAAACTAACATTAAGTATCTGATTTTTATTGTATTGTCCTATTTCATAGAAACCTAGCAGGGTTCAATTTCATAGAAATTGCTAGGCTTCTATGAAATTGGTATATTGATATTCCTAATATCATTATATAAACATCATTATATAGCACTCAGATGTGTTGTGATCTTCTTTATTGTGTTCTTATTTTTTTCAGTCACACACACATAATTTATATAGAAGACAAGAGAGAACTACAAAAAAGATGCTGTATTTCAGACTTTAAGTGGCTGTTGTTAGGACTGTTGCATCCTTGGCTTTGAGGATAGAGTATATAAAGTGTGATCTAAGGTTCTAGAAATCCATCCCTCCAGAGTTTCATTTGTTATCTATGTCGTCACTGGAGCTAACATTTCTTGGGTTTTAAATTTTGTTCAATTCAACATGCATTTTATAAAGCCCTTTAAATGTATACATTATATTCCTGGGTTCTTTGGATAAAAAAATATGTATGTAAGATCTCTACCTTGGAGCATCTGACAGTCTGCTGGACACAGACAGACTCAATGGTTTTCATCATGTGTCCTGAAGAGCTACAGGTGCTATGGTATAAAACTCTAGGATGGGGAGGGAGTCAATTCTATCTGAGTAAGAGAGGTAGATCTAATGGGATATTTTTATTATAATATAAATGAACAGGGCTGCATCAGGGTGTCTTCTCATGTTGTATGGGGAACATGAATTTTAAGGGAGTCAAAGGGACTATATGTTAAATTATATGATCCCTTCTGGGCTCCAAACAACATGGTTGACTTAAATAGCAATGGAATCAGAGCTACTTCTTTTTCATCCTCAGATGTGTGACCTTGGACAAATCATTCTATCATTTTAGGCCTTCTATGTTTTATCAGATGTGGGCACTACTCTAGATACCACTGTAAGGCCTCAGCTCAGAGTTAAATACTACCAAATCTCAAAAAGCTCCATTTGTGTGTCAAGTAAGAAAGTGTCTAAAACCAACCAAAAAGACAAAGACTTTGTATCAAAGAGACTGTCCACCTAGCTAATTCAGATGATATCAATGAACTCATTTAGCCTGAAGCTATTTGATCTCATCTCACACAAAATAGTCTAGTTCCTAATTTGAATGTTCAATTTAGGCAAAAGTATTCATATTAGTGGTGCATTTATTAAAGAATCTGTGCTTTTATAAAGTGAAAGTAAAGGAGTACAAAACATTAATTAAATCAGTGATTCTTAGTACTGGCTGCATTTTAGAAAGAAGGTTTTAAAAATACAGACACTCAAACTTCACAGAAAATAACCTGAATCTGAATTTTTGGCAAAAAGTTTGATGAGTGAAGCCTACATAATTACTTCAAAAAAGAAACAGTGCTCCATCTCGAGTTGACTCTTGTGCAGGGTGAGAGGTAAGGATTCAGCTCCATTTTTCTACAGACTTGGAAGTTAGACCAGAGACTGTGAAATTATTAGAAGAAGCCATAGGTCCAACACTCCATCCTATAGGCACAGGTAGAAACTTCCTCAACAAGACCTCCAAAGCACAGTAAATTAAAACAAGAATTAATAAGTGGGAAAGCATTAAACTACAAAGCTTCTGCTCATCAAAGGAAACCATCAAGAGCTTAAAGAGAAAGCCTACGGAATGGGAAAAGATCTTTGCAAGCTATCCCTCTGACAGAGGTCTAATTATCTAGGATATACAAAGAACTTAAAGACTTTACACTAAGAAAACAAACAATCCAATCAAGAAGTGGGCAACTGAAATGAATAGACACTTCACGAAAGAAGAGATACAAATGGCCAATAGATACATGAAAAAATGTTCAACATCATTAGCAATCAGGGAGATGCAAATCAAAACTACTCTAAGATTTCATCTGACCCCAATTAGAATGGCAAGCATTAAGAA
>PVJS01038071.1:0-19590 GCA_004027185.1 Glis glis
AAAAAAAAAAAACACCCCTTAGATCCAGGGGTGTTCTGCCTCTGAGATACACCCACACTCATTTCTTTTTTTTTTTTTTTGCAGTACCGGGGATTGAGTCCAGGTTCTTTCTACCTCCGAGCTATACCCCCAGCCCTATTTTTTATCCTTTATTTTGAAACTGGGTCTCACGAAGTTGTGGAAGGCCTCACTAAGTAGCTGAGGCTGGCCGTGAACCTGAATCCTCCAGTCTCCGCCTCCCAAGTTCTGGGATTACAAGCATGCGCCACCACGCCCGGCTTCATTTTTTTATTTTGAAACAGGGTCTCACTAAATTGCCAAGGATGGCCTTGAACCTGCGATCTTCCTGTCTCAGCCTCCTAAGTACTAAGATGACAGGCATGCACTACCATATATGGCTAGTAGTATATGTTCTTAACTTTAAATATCTACATATGAAATGAAAGGTAGTGCAAAGTACATAGAGTGAGCAAATTCCTATTAACAAAGAATCGTTGTTGCTGTATGCTTTTTCTTAGATATGAGAGGCACTGAAGCAGGACATGGAATTGTTCTATGTGTCAATTAACAGAGAGGAAAACATCCAATTTTTCTTCCTCCACATAATGAAATTCGGAAAGAGATTGAATTATAATTCTTTGCCACCACTTGTTGACAAATCTGTTTAATGTTTTGTAATAACAGAGTGTATATACAACATGTCATGCCATAAACAATATTATGAAGCTAGCAAAACTCAATTATGTAAGTTTGACATTTACAAGAGACAGACTAGACTACTCATTAAGCTAGTCTAGAAAGTCAAGTATTTTTTATTACAAACTTCTGAAGTGTTTACCATTTGTTGAATACCATAGTAGAAAAACCTCCTGATACTAAATAATAAGTGGTTAGTTTTTTTTTAATAAAGTGATCCTTTTCTACTTTTCCTACAGTAGAACCTGCTTTGATTTGGATATGCATTTTGCCATCTTACATTTTTCCTTCCTTACCAAATATTCCTCCTCAACTTTAAAACTTGTATTTATTATTCTACAATTGCTATCTCCTAGGCACACTGAGTAATAAGAAAATGAACAGGAATTCATTTTAACTTCTAAGGATTTGGGTCAAATGTACAACTCTATCTTTTCACATAGAAGTCAAATTCAAGTGTGACATGTGGAAACAACAAATGAGCTGCCCTACGTTACACAATGATGTCCTGACAAGGGTAATGTTAAGAAACTAATTTTAGTCCCAGCTTCTACAATTAGCTGTGCAACCCCAAATAAGTAATTTAATCTAAATTGTGGCTCCAATTTTTAAACGTGAGAGTTAAATTATCTGTCCTTCCTAATTCATAAAGTTGAGGTAAAGATCAAATGGTTGAAAATTATCACAATTCAGTTAAGCTAAGCACAGAATTTGAAGAATAATAATAATAACAAATTTTGTGCTCATAAGCTCTTTAAAAAATTCTTAATGGATATATCCATACTTTGCTATTTTTAGTGAATTTCCTGGCATAAGAAAATTTGATGAATCCGTCAAGAAATATTTATTGAACATTTAATACTACAGGTTTCAAAGTGTTTGGAGACTGAAATATTAATATTTTATTATAAAATTCAAAATAAAGTTAGTTTAATAAGCAAGCTCTCCAAATCAATGTAATAGCATTCCCTTATAAATAGCAATTTCTAGATTTGATTAACCTATAGTTTTTCAATAACCTGTAAATTGAATGATATACCATGTCCAAATCTATATTCTATAGTGTAAAAAAGCTGGGAATGGGGGAATTCTGAGTAGCCAGATCAGTAGAAACAACCTAATTCTGAAACTCCCACAAGTCATCCAAAAACAATAAAGAACAAAAATTAAAAACTCACACCATCAACATAACTAACAGGCAGAAAATACCTAAATTTTAAATTATCAATGAGTAGAAAAATATCTCTGTAAATGATTTCACACTCTCCCACTACCAAGCATTCATGAAGACCAAAGGCCATTCTGAGGAAGGGTGGGAGGGAAGGAGAGAGGGACTCACCAGGAGGATAAATAACTGATACTCTACAAAGTACTGTTGCTAAGCTATGATGTTTGGGAGTTTAGTTGTATGAAAGACATGTTTGACTCCAATTGTATGATGGGCTTATCAAGACATAATCCTATCAGAAGTCAGGGAAAATGTGTAATTAGAAAAATTAGAAATAAGCTATCTGTACATAGCAGCATGGTTGCATAAATTTACAATAAGATGCTATGCAGCTATTAAAGGAAAAAGTTATCTATGCACTGAAATATTATGATTTTTGGATCTCCTGTTAAACAGAAAAGCAAAGTAAAAGAATATTAAAGAATGATAATATTGTCTGTGAAATTAAGGGAAATAATTAAAGAAGATACCGGTCTCCAATTATATGGTTTTGTACAGTTCTGACTTTTAAAGTTTTACTTAGAAATAATATAAACAAGGATAAGAGGGGGGAATGTAAAATGAGATACAACAGAAACAAATATATTTCCAGTAAAAAACATATGCACACCAAAAGGAGCAGAGAAGAAAGAACTAATCTAAGCACTTGAAAAATTATAACATTCTAATTCCATCATTCTTTTTACATTTATTAGTTTTCCTTTAATCTAAGGGTTTTTTGTTCTTTGAAAAAATATTTGACTACAATAGAGGACTAAAGAGAAATAGAGCCCTAAGAAAATACACAACTGTAGTTTCTAAATTCCCTTGAGGCATAAATTAACAGTACTGAAATTATTTTGTGTATTCTAACATTGAGTCAATAAGTAAATATTTATAAATAACAGCTACTGTGTTTCTCACTCTCAGAGAAAGAAGTTGCAATTATGTAAAAAGGAAAAGATGGAATGAACTTTATGAAGTTGGACTGAAATTGGAAGTATCAATCGAAATGAAGATCCCTTCATTTCTAATATAAATAAATCAATACATATATTAAAAGGCACAGAAATACATGAGTATGTGCTTAATAATTTCCTAGATCTATCCATTAAGAAGACCTACAACAAAGATACTAGTAGCAATGAACACATTCAGTGCCCCAGATATTGTTTCCTAAATACCATTTTTCCACTTCAAGGAAATACAATTCCTTAGAGAAATGGAGCAGGACAAATATAAGATGAGCCAGAAAATAAGCACTCAACAAATAAAAGGAACATATCAACAGGACAGTATGAAGTGGTCCCCACTGGCCAAATATGAGCATGACAGTATATAATTCTAGTTAAGAATGTAACCCATGAATAAAAATAAGAATCCATGAGTTCACAATGATATGGTAAATTATTATATGAATTTCAAAAATAAATCAGAGAGAAAAGTCCTTCCTTACATTAAAAACCAATTAATAAATGTAAAAAGTATGATAGAATTAGAAAACTATCATTTTAAAATTGCCATATGCTATGGCCTTAATCCAATATTACTAGTGTCCTTTTAAGAAAAATAAGCTTGTATGAGGACCTGCGTACCGTATAGATGAAAAAAACCAACCCTGCCGACACTTTGAATGTCTAGCCTCCACAACTATGAGAAAATAAATCTGTTGTTTAAGCCATCCAAACTGTGGAACTTTGTTATGGCAGCCCTAGCAGACAAATACAATACCCACAGTTGGGAGATGGTAAGAAAGTGGAGCAGTTTCCTTGAACAAAGAGATGGAAGCCACACGTCGAAAATGGCTGAGCTGTCCTCCAACCCTAGATGACCTTCCTCTGTATTTGAGTTAAGTAAGAAAGAAATGCATTTCTGCCTTATCTAAGTGCTATATTGAATCTCAGGTGTCCTCCCAAAGGTCCATATGTTAAAGGCTTGGTGCCCAGGGAAATGGCAGGACTTTTGAGAGGTGGGGACTATTGGGGCCACAGTCTTTCAGTAGTTCTCTGCCTTCTGGCTCATGATGTAAGTGGTTTGCTCCATCACACACTCCCACCATTGCTATCCAGTACCCTCACCAGAGGCCTAAAGCAATTGGGCTAACCAATATTGGAATACTCCAATATTGGAAACTCCAGAACTATGAGCAAAATAAACTTTCTCTCCTTATAATTTAATTGCTTCAAGTATTAAGGTGGTATCTGCTCAATTTCTACACAGTAAAGTCAGGATTTCATTTTCCTTTGTAATTATAAGTACCTTGTGGGGGAAACTTTAACATGTTAATCCGGTGTTACTCCTCCAATTTTCACTCACTAGTTTTTATATCTATTTATGGTTCTTTCCTAAATCAGTTATTATTATGGTGTATCAGTCAGCTTCACGTTACGACCTGAAGTGCTGCCTAGTGCTCCTATGCTCAAGAAGACTGCATTGTGCGTTATGGAGAAAGCATGTGTTACGTAAGCTTTGTTTAGTCATGAGTTATAGCACTATTGGTTGTGAGTTCAATGAAAACCAACAATATATATTAAATGCAAATACACATAAAACAAAGTTATGTATTCACCAATTATAGAAAATGTGATCTTGCTTGCAAGAACCAAGCCTTTTACATTCCCTGGGAGCAATGATTCAGTATTCACTAATTCAGTGTTCATCATGACTTTATAGAACACACCTACTGTGAACAACAAGAATCAACTGTTTATCCAGAATGTGAACATTTCTCACCACTTATGCTTCCACCTAGGTTCAACCAGCATGACACCTGCCTGGAAGTAACTTGTCTCCTTCTTCATTCTTCCCCCAAGCCTCAAACTATTCTCAGTAAGGCTACCAGACTTACCCTGTTAAAATGTACGTTAGTTCGTATCACTCCTCTGCTCAAAACCTTCCAATGGCTTCCATCTTACTCAGAATGAAAGCCATGGTGTTGACACCATGGTGTAAAGATGCTACATAACCTGGGCCTCCCCTGCTACCCACTATCATTCTTCAATGACCTCATCTCTTACCTCCACATTTTTCCCCTATCAGTCAACTCAGTTCTCCACTCAAGGATCTACTCCCTATACCTCGAGTTCTCTTTGCCCCAAATAATCACATGGTTCACTCCCTTACTTCCTTTACTCTCATTTAAACGACTCTTTCTCCAGGAGGCTTACTTGATTATCCTCCCAACCCTATCCACCTATCTTGTTTCATTTATCTCTATCATACTTATCACCATTCAATACATTGTATGTTTCATTTATTCATTTAGTTATCTTCTGCTCTAAAATGTAAGTCTCATGGAGGAAGGGATTTTTGTTGTACTATCTACAATCTCCCTGGTTCAAAAAATAATGATCGACACATAGCAAGAACTCAATAAAGAGTTCTTAAATGCATGAATTAAAATATTCTTATTTGAAAAAATAATTTAAATTTAAATAATTTTTTAAAACTTAAAAGTTATAGAAAGATTATAATTTTACTATCTGCTATTTAGATTGTGTTGTTTATATCATCAGTATTACCTTCTGATATCATCTTTCTAATAATCAAGTCAAAGACTAATATTTCTAAGGAGCTTACCTACAAAATGTAGAAGAAAATCAGCAAAAGAATATAATTTCTCTAAAGTCTCTTTCTGTATGGAACTTAGATTTGCTTATTTGACAAATGTAAGTGAAGTAGGGACAAATCAAATTATTGTGCTTTTACTCTATTTTTAGAGGTTTATATAAAGAATATAAATAAATGAATCAGGTAGCATGTTCCATTCCACATATTTCAGCATTTAATGAGAATATTTTAACTGTCACTCCAATTTCTACACAGCATTAACCCAATGCAAATTAGATTAATAACTAAGAGTGCCATTACTCTTAATGACCTTACACAGTTCCTATCATTTTAAGCTCCCTGCAGTGAAAAGCATTCATGCCATAAGATAGCTGCTGGTATATTATGTATTAATGAGTAGATACAAAAAAAGAGAAAAACCTCTCACTCACAGGTCACTTCAATAGGACTGATGACCAACAACCATTGCTTGTACTCTACTTTGACCTTTAGCAAAAACTATATCCAAAATGCATTTCTTCTATATGTTGAACCAAGAAATAAATTCAAATTCCTGAATATTTTCTGGAAGACCTCCATTCACCACCCATACCTGATTCTGATGGTTAAATTATTGTATAAGAAGGACAGCTGCCATTCTTGGTGAACTCATATTGAGGAAATCAACTAAGAAAGCCTTTAAAAATTCTTTTTCATTTCTTTTAATTTTGGATTTATTTAAACATAAATTTAACCATCTGTCTCAAGGATGGACTCATTTCAAACTGGTTTTCATAATTAAAGTACTCTAAAGAGGCAACTCAAAGGATCTAATCAATTTTAATTGGCTATAAAATATCACAGAGCTATTCATAATGAATGAAGAGGCAATTTAAGAAAATCTACCTCCCAATTACATAAAAATTTACTTTTGAATTAGACTTGAAGCTACTCCCCACAGTTCCAGTAGCAGGTACCTCTTATTCTGTCTGCATAGGGCAAGGGATTGGACACTATCAGGGATTTTACCAATCCCTTACCACTCTTTTTTGTTTCTCATAGAGAAAGAAAAATTATGAAGAGAGTTTGTTTCCCCACTCCTGTTATAAGAAAGGGTGAAGAGAGCTCCTTTCAAGCTTCTCCAAACTGTTTGTCATGAGCAAGTATAATAAAATTTTGTTACTTTTTCCTGAATATGATGTGTGATAAAACACAAGCATTTGCATTTCTATTCGTGCAAAGGAAGGGCTCAGACGTAAATCATAAATATTTTGCAGCATGGTAAATAACCCTAATGTAATTCTAGCCATACACAATCAATTAGGTAGGCTACATCAGAATACATAACTAGTAGGCAATTACTTTGAACTTCTTTTCTGATACTTCAGTATGTTTTCAAGTAAACTTCAAAGCAAAACCATATTTAAATGCACTTAGTTCAATACCACATGGTTCAATATGGAATTGCTTAAATTTTGTAAAATTAGCATCCATTACATTTGCTTTTCAATTTTTTGTTCACTTTGGGAAAATGTGCTACATGGCATATACACCAGTGCCTGCATGTAGGAATGCAGGCAAAGATGATGGATTATTTCCTACAACATGAACAAGTGGGAAAAATAATGAGCCCAAAACATATCAGAGTGAATAAACTCATGCAACTCTCAAAAGAAACGAGCAGGGATGATGATGGGCTCCTGGGCTGGGCTGGGGCAGAGTGCTTTTTCAATATGTGTAAACTAAAGCCAATCCTGAAAAAATAACTGGATTAACTCCTGTACTTTGAGAGCCTGGGCTGAGGAAAGGGGGCAGAAGGATTTCCCACAGTTGCTACCTTCTGCTTCCTGAGTTACTGCTTTTTCCTATCTGGTGTTGGCAGGTCCCTTTCATTCCCTTCTCCTCACTTAGAACAGTCTTCCCCACCTAATTTCCTCAATTATCCTCTTTCTACCCATGTTAACTTCGTCTCTTTAAACTTTTTTTTTTTTTTTTGGCGGTACTGGTGATTCAACCCAGGGACATTCTACTCTCAACTATACCTACAACCCTATTTTTATTCTTTATTTTGAAACAGGGTCTCACTAAGTAGCTAAGGCTGGCCGCAAACCCATGATCCTCTTATCTCAGCCTCCCATGTACTGGGATTACCAGCATGTGCCCCTACGCCCCGCTTTCTTTTAACTTTTCTTTTTTTTTTTTTTTGCGGTACCAGGGATTGAACCCAGGGGCTTTCTACCTCCGAGCTACACCCCCAGCCCTATTTTTTATTCTTTATTTTGAAACAGGATCTCACTAAGTTGCGGAGGGCCTCACTAAGTAGCTGAGGTTGGCCGCAAACCTGCAATCCTCCCGTCTCAGCCTCCCAAGTACTGGGATTACAAGCATGCACCACCACACCCGGCTCTTTTAACTTTTAAATTTGCACTTGTGGTTCATCCCAACCCATTTTCTTCACCTGATTTGTGGGAGCCGTAATTCTTCACTGATGGTTCTCTTTCTTTTTGGTCCCTTCTTCGTATTCATTCTAAGATACATTTAGAGGCACTTGGATTTTTATTAAATCTACCAGAGAAGTGATTTTCTGACTACAAGAGAAGAGGCACTGACACAGGCCATGAGCACTGTGGGTACATGTGTGACTGGTAGTGTTGGTGATGGTGACTGAGGGAATCCACTTACCACCTTATGCACTTCCTTCTACCAAAGGTTCTTTGTATCTAAAATAAATGTTTGTTGATGTAATGGGAGGAAGACACCTCTAAACTATTAACTTCAGATTAATAGGCTAACACTATTTTGGTGCTCTCGGCATACACTATAATAATCAATAAGTTAATGTTCAAAGTAGTCCAAGTCAATTTAAGACAAAATACTCTATATTTACTCCCTTAGCATAGCACACAGCAAAGAAAATCTAATGTTTAAGGTTTCTTCCAAAAAAGAATTAAAATAATGTTACATTCATATTGTAAATGAGTGTTATATTTTACATTTTACTGAACATTAAGCTAGTGTTCCTTTGGATATAAATTTAACATTCAAAATGTTAAATATTTAGTGTAATCCATACAACAGGGGTCCAGAGTTTGGGTTTTCACCAGTAACCCAGGCTTCCTGCTAGGCTACTACTGCTGCTGAACCCCCAGTTGTAGGAACTAAGCCCGTGATCAACCCAGTTCTCAATCAAATCCATAATTTATCCTTAGTACAAGAATTACTTTCAGGTCTTTACTTCAAGGCCTTGTTCTCTCCCACTTGATGCTCCATGTCAAACTAGGTATTTAAATAGCTTTACCCATAATATCTAAAGTAATGACTCTAGATACCAAACCCCTAGGTCCTAGCATGGTCTGGTCTGGCCTACCTGGCTGAACTAAAGCTCTGACATCCAGTCTATAAATATTGAAAAAATTTACCATCACAGTTAATCATCCTTACAGAAAGTAAATAACTCCACAAAATGACATCTATCTCCATAAACACAGAAGAAGTTTCAAAGAGAAACAGGGCTAAAAGGTTGACTCAGTAATGCAGCACTTGCCTAGCATGTTCCCGGCCCTGGGTTCCACCCCCCAGGCCCAAAACAAAGAAGAAATAAATGTTTCAAATACAAAATTCAATTCTTACTTGAGTATAAACAGTTTTTATTAAAAAAGAAAAATACACATATCTCATGTATAAAACAGTTGTATAAGCACTTATTTTAAAAGTAACTATATTTTCTGTAGGATTTAATGGGAGAAACCAAAATCTTGAAAATAGGAAAATACTATGGCTAATACCTTTAGAAAGATAAACACACATAAGTTCACATACTTTAATGAAGGAGATTCAAATAATTTACTTCTTTTAACCAATTAAAAGAACCATCTTCAGACTCAATGCCTTCCTACTATAGTGTTTCATCTGGATGAAAAGTAATAAAAATAATCATTATCTATAATATAAGCATGAGGTACAAGAACTATTTATAACTTTATTATGACATCAGAATTAGATTTATTTTTAAACAAAAATAAACTATATCATTAAAAATGGGTATCGAAGCCTGGAGAGCAATAGTATTTCTTTTTTCTTATCTCCAACAGATACAAAAGTAGTATGAAATACATAGCATACATGGACTGCAATACAATTGGATTAAGCCATCACTTGCTCTGTCTGGATGAAGTCAGACATGGATGGTCATAAAGTAATTTAAAAATGAGAATGCTAGTAAGGTGTAAAGTAATAAATTTTATAAAATTAACTATTCTGACAGATTAAGAAACAATGCTAAACTCCATTTGATGGTTTAAGAAGGGATAAGTACAAAACAAGAAATAAATACATAAAAACTAAATTTTGAAAAATGATAAGATGTGGAGTTCTCAGATTAAGAGTGTCAATTAAACTACAAACTCCTTAAATACCTAGGAAATTTTATTTTGAATCTCAATAACTTCATATAGCATGCGCTCAGTAAGTGCTTCTGGATTATCTAAAGCCTTCTTAAAAATAACAAAGGGATAATAATGAGGTATATGAAGTTTAAAAAATCAGTGAAATAATCATACAATGTTGGAGCTTAAATGCAAAACTATCTGACCCCAAAACCTTTGATATTTCCACTACACTATTTTTTTCCTTTTCTTCACTAAAATAACATAGATAATTTAGTTGCAAAAGCATTTTTAAAACATCAGGTCTGGTAGAATAGCTCAGTTGTAGAGCATTTGTATAGCATGCAGAAGGCTCTGGGTTTGATCCCCAGCAATGCAAAAAATGTGTGTGTGTGTGTGTGTGTGTGTGTGTGCGCGCGCGCGCGCGCGTGTGTGTGTCTACATTAATAAGAAGACAATAATCTGAAAATATTGGTTGAAGTACATGAAAAATAAATTAAGTAAAAATAAAACTGTGAACATAGTTTCATCTTCCCCAAAACAGCAATAGAAATGCCACATGAAGTAGAAACATGATATATTGGTGGAAATATTGTGAGGAGGAAGAGAGAGGGGTTAGAGACAGAGAGAAGGAAAAGGAAGCCAGGCATGATGGCGCACACTTGTAATACCAGCAATAGGGAGACTGAGGCAAAAGGATCACAAGTTCAAGGCCAGTCTGGACAACTTAGAGAGACCCTGTCTCAAAATAAAATTAAAAAGGGGTGGGGATATAGCTCAGTGGTAGAATGCTTTCCTAGCATTCATGAGGCCCTGGGTTCAATCCCCAGTACTGCGAAAGAAAAACAAAACAAAACAAATTTAAAGGAGAAAAAGAAAATAAATCAGGAAGAGGAAGGGAAAAGGAGAAGGAAAGGGAGAGATGAAGGAAGAAGAGTGGGAAGAAGGGTGAACTACATCTACATCACTGTCACTTCTAGTCTAGGGGAAGAACAACAGTATTGTCATTGTGCAAGATACACCAAATGGAGTTGTTCATTTATTCCCACAAAATAACAAAGAATATGTAACAAATAAAAGGCAAAGGGAAAGTGTATTAGTAAAAGAGAAAGGCAAATTAAGAACAAAGGGAAAAAAGTTTCTAATAAAGTGTTTGTTCAACTAGGAAGAAAGTTTTTTAAATGACAAAAAATCCTCTTATAATTTTTTAAAAATCTAAATATGAAGACTTGTGTGACATTTAAACAGAAGAAAAATACTGTTCAATTATAGCAACAGCAACGCTTCTGTTCATAACCTATGATTAATTTCTACTAAAATCTAACATCTAAAAATTAGACATTACCCGGTGTGGTGGCGCATGCTTGTAATCCCAGTACTTGGGAGGCTGAGACAGGAGGATTGCAGGTTCACAGCCAGCCTCAGCTACTTAGTGAAGCCCTATGCAACTTAGTGAGACCCTGTTTCAAAATAAAGAATTAAAAAACAGGGCTGGGGGTATAGCTTGGAGGTAGAATGCCCCTGGGTTCAATCCCCAGCACCAGAAAAAAATAAATAAATAAAAATAAAAATTAGACATTGAATTGTAAAAATATAAAAAATATAAAACTATAACCATAATTTTGTTTTTAAACATAAATAACATGCTTCCCTTTCCACTTATTTCTAAGACTTCATATGAAAAGCCTAGGACAATGTGGACACAAATTTCTTTTGGCTTTAATGGGTTTTAAATATCATGAGAAAAAAGATTTTTTAAAATTTCTAAACAAATAAAGCACTATTTTTCTTATTCAGTACTCTGTAATTAAATAAGGAAATCTAATGCTAGAGAGAAAATTTTATACATTCCTTGCATTCTATTACAAATGCTACAAAATTCCATTTAATATGAACTATTCAAAAATACTTGGAATCATTTAAAACACAGAAATTAATAAGATTTATTTACTACCTGGTTTGACAACTATTTGTTTTGTAATGAGGCTTTTAATATGTGAATTGTTCTAAATGAAATCATTTCCACTACTTATAAAGATAACTTTCAAATGGCAAGAATAGAAATCATTAAAGTAAACATTTTTTTATAATTTTGCCATACCTTTAGCTAAAGCTTCTTTATATTTCTCTTTGGCAGAATTCATTTCTTTTATTAATTGTCTATAGCTGGATTTTAATTTCTCTAATTCTGTCTTTGTAACCTGTCAAAGAAATAAAATCTTAATTTCCAAAGCATTAACTTATGTGTACTACTTTTTATTACTTATAGGTCAGAGTTGCCTTTAGTTTGCTATTATACACAATAAACTAAAAACTAGATTAAAATCAGTGATAAATTCAATAGCATATGAAAACAAACTTTTAAAAGGCAAACCAAGAATAACACTGTAATCATCTAAAATTTAAAGACCAATAAATTAATTTGCAATGTACAGAAATATTTTCTACAGTAAAAAAAACAATGAAAATATTCAATTATATAAGGTAACTTCATGTTATTAGAAAACAGATGGCGTGGTGGCTCATGCCTGTAATCCCCGTACTTGGGAGGCTGAGACAGGAGGATTGCTGGTTCGAGTACAGCCTCAGCAAGTAGTGAGACTCTCATCAACCTAGCAAGAACCTGTTTCTAAATAAGAAATAGAAATTAGGCTGGGGGTGTAGCTCAAGGTAGAATGCACCTGGGTTCAATCCCCAGTACCACACACACAAAAAAAAAAGATGCATTTCCTAAAAAGAGCAAATCAAAAATAATGCTGTCATCATCCAAAATTTAAGAACTAATAAATTAATTTGTTATGTACAGATATACTTTCTGTAATTAAAAACTAAAATCCTGCCAGGCATAGTGGTGGATGCCTATAATCCCAGTATTTGGGAGGCTGAGACAGGAGGACCACAGGTTTGAGGCCAATGTGTGGTAATTTAGTAAGACCAACCCTACTTCAAAAATAAAAAAATAAATAGGGCTGGGGGTATGGCTCAGAAATAGAAAGACCCTGGATTCAATCACTAGTACAACAACAACAACAAAAAGCCTGAAATACAAGGTAAATTTGAAGCCGGGCGTGGTGGCGCACGCTTGTAATCCCAGTACTTTGGGAGGCGGAGACCGGAGGATCCGGGTTCGCGGCCAGCCTCAGCTCTCGCGCTCTCTCTCTCCCTGTCTCTCTCTCTCTCTCTCCTTAGTGAGGCCCTCCGCAACTTCTTGAGACCCGGTTTCAAAATAAAGCATAAAAAAAAAAATAGGTCCAGGGGCGTAGCGCGGAGAACGCCCCTGCGTTCAATCCCCAGTACCGCAAAAAAAAAAAAAAATGTAGAACAAGGTAAATTTGAGTAATCATATTTCACTAAATTCTAACATGCTTTTTTTATCTTTTTATTTTTATTTTATTTTTTGCCTTTTAACATCTCTGAAAAAAAGATGCATTCCATTTACAGGGACAAGCACTGTTAGCCAAGCAGAAGTCAATGACAACAGTCATGACAAACATGCATGGATTTGCTTATTATTTCTACAGAATACTAAACAAATATAACTCCTTGGCTCTGTAGGAAAAGCCATTTTAATACAATTTAAGGAAAAATATGAATCCCAGAAGTATTAGATGATTACAAATCATCTAATATACCTTCTGAGAAGACTAAGAAAGACAACATCAAAAATTTGCTCAAAGGGAACCAGTATTTTGGAAGAAAAGCTCAGTGCCCTCTTTTAAGAAATCCTTCACCACCCATATTCTTGATGGCACAGAGAATGACATTGTGTGAATAAAGAAAAAAAACCAACAACTCAAATATAAATGAGTTCAAATCATTCTCCTTTCAAGAGAAAACTCGCTGGATGATTTACAGAGTTGCTAAAGAACTCATTCATTATACTGAATTAATGAATGAGTTGACAGTTTTCATTGTTATGAAAATTGGCAAATTAATTGGAAAAAGCAAGCATTTATCTGACTTTTCCAATATGGTCAATATTTTAGTGTAATGGAACAATTGATATGAAAATTCTTCTTTATAGAAAAATTTCAGTTATCTTGCATTAGGAAATGATAGATGTAAAATACTGCCATTGTACAAATCCCAATAAAATAATAGCTTTAAGTAATAAACATCAATCAATAGCTTCTAGAACTATTAGGTGAAAGGCTGATGAGAAACTTCTTTAATAGATTGATCAGGCTGACAACACTGAAACCAATTAATGAAGTTTACCATCACAGAAAGAGAAACAAGCAGGCATTATACACTTTCTGATATGAAACAACAGAAAGTCTAAACTACCACCTATGATGTATTCTTGCCCAAAATAAACAGCAAGAGTCTCATCAAGCCTCTAAATCTAACTTTCAGTTTAGAGGAAAAATGAAGTAAGAAAGAATATGAGAAATCACACCATAAGATGCAAACAGCAAAATCCAAAATGAAGGAAATTCAATTCTAGACAGCAAATTATCCAGTTTCTTCAATAAATAAATGGCATTTTTTAAAGGGGGCAAGAGGGAAAACCTATAGATTAAAAAAGAATTATCATTCAAATGCAATGAGGGGACCATATGTGGATCCTGATTCAAATGATCCAACACTGGAAAAAACAACATTCGAACAATCATCAAATGAGCCAACAATAAAAAAAATTTAAACAATCATTTGAATATAGGATATTTAATAACATTAAAGAATTATTCCTATTTTAGGTGATTAATGATAATGTAGTTACATTTTAAAAATAATCCTGGCCGGGCGTGGTGGTGCACGCTTGTAATCCCAGTACTTGGGAGGCTGAGACCAGAGGATCCGGGTTTGCAGCCAGCCTCAGCTACTTAGTGAGGCCCTCCGCAAATTAGTGAGACCCTGTTTCAAAATAAAGAATAAAAAATAGGGCTGGGGTGTAGCTTGGAGGTAAAATGCCCCTGGGTTTAATCCCCAGTACCGCAAAAAAAAAAATTAATCCTGTTTTAGTAATACATATTAAAATATTTATGAATAAAATGATATCTTGAATTTTCTTTAAAATCATACAATATAGAAGAAAAATGGGTAGAACTACAGGGGGAAGAATTATATGGGTGACGGGTAGATGGGAATTTATGTAACTAATCTCTCCTCTGCGGTTACAAATTTCCATAAAAAAACCATAAAAACACTTTTTAAAAATATCCTCAAAAGACAAACTCTGAATGTAAAGAAAATTTAGGAAAGCCTTAACTACATTATGTTGCCTATCTCTTGGTTATTTATGCACAATGTTACATGATACACATTTAATATTTTTAAAGGCTAAAAGCTATTTCACTTAATAAAAATAAATATTCTAAGTGCTGAAAAACCACTGAGTCACAGTTTAATTGGTAGCATTTTATCCTTAGGAATATATAAAGTAACAATACACCCATCAAAAATGTCTTATACGCAACAAAAGATTACTTATTAGAGACACCAAATCTATTTGTCAGGAAATGATGAATAAACAAATTTTGTAAGTCAAAAGAATAAAATATTCAGCAAGTTTTTTTAAAAAAATTACAGAAAGAATTCAATATGGAAAGACAAACCTTGATCATTTCTGCCTCTATCTGCTGATGAATCCCTATATAACTTCTCTTCACCTGCTGCTTGTCCTTGATCATCATGGTGAGCCTGTGTAAGGGTCCAGAGTTTAGGTCCTCTGCATGTGTCTTCATTATCTTACTAAGTTGTTCCGTCTGATGAATCATAAGTAGCCAAGACTTTAAAAAATAAATAAAATTAGCATTTTAGTAGAGGTTCCCATTTAACTGGTTTCTTTGGTTTGGTTTGGTTTGGTTTGGTACTAGGAATTGAACCTAGAAGCATTCTACCTCCAAGTTATACCCCAGCTCTTTTTTTTTTGTTTTGAAACGAGGTCTCGAGGTCTCACTAGGTTGCTGAGAGTCTTGCTAAATTGCTGAGGCTGGTCTCAAACCTGCAATCTGCCTGTCTCAGCCTCCCAAGTACTGGATTACAGGTATGCACCACCACACCTGGCTCCCCAACCCCTTTTTTATTTTCGATTTTTTGAAACAGGGTCTCACTAAGTTGCTAAGGGTCTCCCTAAGTTGCTGAGGTTGGCCTTGAACCAGTGATACTTCTGTCTCACCTTCCCAAGCACTGGGATTACAGGTATGCACCACCACACCCAGCCCCATTTAGCTATAATTGTCCAAAAACTTTAAATATTTACTTTTATATAAATTATTACATTAATGTAAAATGACAGGTTTCTTGCTATTGTGTAATGAGCTATGAATTATTCATATTTAACATCTTCAACTACAAATGCTTCAAAATGCAATAACCAGAGACTATGCAGATTATCAGGAAAAGGATTAAGGGACTCTTTGAAAGTCTACACTTGTACTTCTCATTTCTTTTCCAGCACACTGAAATACTGTTCCACTAACACCATTTTAATACCCCATTTTAATGTCACCAATTCCTAAAGGTCAAATGAACAGACATTTTCCCATGTTCATCTTAACCTGCCTCTCCATGGCATCTGATCCTGGCAACTCACTTCTTCCCGAAACTCATATTTTTTGGCTTGCATGGCTTGCTTTCTTATCTTCCAACATTGCATGCTTATTTTCCTCCCCTTCTAAAACTTCCTTCTCAGGCTTTGGTACCTGCTCTTCTTTTGCAGTCTTTGTTTTAAATGCTCGTATTCTATGGATTTCTATCTACAGCTTCGTGTGTGTGTGTGTGTGTGTGTGTGTGTGTGTGTGTGTGTGTGGTTTACTGGGGATTGAACCCAGGGGCATTCTACCTCTGAGCTACACCACCAGCCTTTTTTTATTTTTTATTTTGACACAGGGTTTCGCTAGGTGGCTGGGAGTCTTGCTACATTGCTGAAGCTGTCCTCCAACCTGCGATTCTACTGTCTCAGTCTCCCAAATACAGATGTGTGCAACCACACCTGGCTCAACTTTCACTTTTATTAATAAATACAACATAAATCTCAGCAGCATAACACACCTAAGGGACACAACACATTGCATCAATAGCAGAGTACACCTAATGGCAGGTCTGGAACAGGTGGGCATATGGAGACTGCCAGAACAAATTATTTGTTATTAGACTTTGGAACCTATACATACTGAAAAAGTAACAAAGGAATGCTCTTCATTATAGGTCTTCAAAATTCCATTCGGAAACAATTATTAGAGATCCAGCATAGAGAGGATCCATATTAAAGATATAAAAAAGGCAAGGTATGATTTCAGATATTTAAAAGGATAATTTTATACTCTATTAATTTTTGTCTGTGAACGGATAAATTACTCTCTTCCTGTTAATATTCCAGTAGAATCCTAAATTAAAAAAAAATTTTTTTTGGTACCACAGATTGAACTTAGGAGCATTTTACCTCCAAGCTACACCCCCAGCCCTTTTTTTATTTTTTGTTTTGAAACAGGGTCTAGCTAGGTTGCTGAGTCTCACTACATTGGTGAAGTTGTCCTCGAATCTGAGATTCTCCTGTCTCAGCCTCCCAACTACCGGGTTTATAGGCATGCACCACCATGCCCAGCCTAAATCAAAATTTTATAAGAATCTAAATCAAAGCTATAACCTAAATGAAGCAAATTCTTAGAGTCTGACTCAGGTCTAACTTGATAGTCTTATATTTATACACTGCAATATATGCTAAAAATAAATAAATAACAACCTTTAAGGACATTTGTTTAGGTAGGGGGTCATTTTTTAGTTGTGAAATGGTATCGTGTACATGGCACATGACTTGTGGCCTATGAACCCATATTTACTTCACACCACAAAGCAATTTAAAACTAATACAGGGGCCGGGCGTGGTGGCGCACGCTTGTAACCCCAGTACTTTGGGAGGCGGAGACCAGAGGATCCAGGTTCGCGGCCAGCCTCAGCTCTCGCTCTCTCTCTCCCTGTCTCTCTCTCTCTCTCTCTCTCTCTCTCTCTCTCTCTCCTTAGCGAGGCCCTCCGCAACTTCGTGAGACCCGGTTTCAAAATAAAGCATAAAAAATAGGGCCGGGGGCATAGCGCAGAGGTAGAACGCCCCTGCGTTCAATCCCTGGTACCGCAAAAAAAAAAAAAAACTAATACAGCCCTTCCTTTAAAATCTAAAATTTAACAAAGATGCTAACAATAAAAACTATACAAACATGGATTAAAAACATAAACTATATAGCCATAATAACTTCTGTGGCTTTGCCTTTTTCATCTAATATTTTCACCTTACAAACACAATGTTGGGAAAAGGTTCTATGGCATGTACAGAATGTTAAGGCAATAATTAAAAAAAAAAAAGTGAGAGGACTCAGTGTTCTCGCACTACCTTCCAAAAGTAAATATTCCCTAAGTGCTCTGCAGCAATAAGCATTTGTGATTCTATGCAGGAATCCTTGCAGCATAGGCGAGAAGTCTTCTTGTAAACCAACATGAAAAACCACACAATTAGGTCAGATTGCCCTGCTCTCCCAGAAGGGCACATCCCACCCTGCTCAATAGCCCTTTTCACTGTAGTCACTGCAGGAAGCCAAAGCTCCCGAAGTACATATTACCACTCTGACTCAAACCCATATTGCCCTCAATATCTCCTAATCCAACCCTGGCCACTGTCTACAGAATCCTGTGCCCTCAAAAACTCATGCTCTATGATTAGGAAACTTCTCATACACCTCTTACTGAAACTTTCCATTTATCTTCTAGCTTTAAGAAAAATCTGGCCCTATCCACTCTCAAAGCTCCAATGTTGCTACTGAACATTCCCTCTCTTCCTGCAAAAGTCCCTGCTCCTTTGACACTAGGGCCACCCATCCGCATAAGTAATCCATCAGCAAGTCTTCAGACGCTATCTCCCAAGTCCACCACTTTTCTCCACCTCCATCACCACCCCTTTTGGAGGTTATAATTATCTCTGGCATAGACTATTACCACACCTCCCAAATGCTGTACTCTCATGTTTCATTCCAATCCATTACCCTTAAAAATAGCAATAGATAAGTGGGATAGCATTAAACTACAAAGCTTCTGCTCATCAAAGGAAACCATCAAGAGCCTAAAGAGAAAGCCTACAGAATGGGATATTTGCAAGCTATCCCTCTGACAGAGGTCTAATATCTAGGATATACAAAGAACTTAAAAGGCTCTACACTAAGAAAACAAATAATCTGATCAAGAAGTAGGCAGCTGAAATGAATAGACACTTCACGAAAGAAGAGATACAAATGGCCAATAGATACATGAAAAAATGTTCAACATCATTAGCAATCAGGGAGATGCAAATCAAAACTATTCTAAGATTTCATCTGACCCCAATAAGAATGGCAATCATTAAGAAGTCAAATAACAACAAATGTTGGCGAGGATGTGGGGAAACTGGGTCTCTTCTACACTGTTAGTGGGATTGCAAGTTAGTTCAACCACTATGGAGATCAGTGTGGAGATTCCTCAGAAAACTGGGAATGGACCCACCATATGACCCGGCTATACCACTACTGGGTATCAAACCAAAGGGATTGAAACCAGAAAGCTACAGTAATATATGCATACCCATGTTGATAGCAGCACAATTCACAGTGGCCAAATCATGGAACCAACCTAGGTGTCCATCAACAGATGAGTGGATTACAAAATTGTGGGAAATACACACAATGGAATTCTACTCAGCAATAAAGAAGAACAAAATAACATCATTTGCAAGAAAGTGGAAGGATCTGGAGAACATTATGTTAAGCGAGATCAGTCAATCACAAAAAA
>PVJS01038072.1:0-19587 GCA_004027185.1 Glis glis
TGGAAAGAACATTGTTTTCTCCTAGTTTTAATGTAAGCCATTAATTGGTAATTTTTTGTCATATATCTCTTTTCTGTTATATTATGTAAAATGGCACAGGTTAAACTATTAAAAGATGGCACTAGCCTTCCTTTTAAGTATAGTTTAAATGTACTATCAGTACAATGTGTTGATAAATGAATAAACAGGAATCAGTTCCTATTTTGTCAACAAAAAGATCTGGTTAGTGTGTATACAATCGGAACAATGAACCTTCTGAGCATGGGGAGATATCTTAAGCAGAAAATATTTAAATTTGGGGCTCTATTCTCATAGTTTTGTACTATTAACTGTTATCATGCTAACTTACTTTCGATTGGGAGAGCAAGCCTAATTTTAGCCAGCAGGGCAACTGGATGTTCTTGAGAAGACAGCATGTACATTCCTCTGTGCTATTTCCTTTACAGGGGCACAGCTCTGCCTAAGGTTCTGGTATGTCTTTTTAAATATTTGAAAACTGTCCCATACATGCTACTATTAACCTCAGAAACTATCAAGCTATTTTCAGAAAATAAACATATGTGAGAATCAAAAGAAAAATATGTGTCATATATTTCAGTTCCCTCTGTTATGAACAAACACCATTAATCCTGTTCATATTACTTATTTAATGAACATTTATGGCACATTTTTGTAGCCATTTTGTTTAGATATAGCTTGCAATAGATAAAAGCTAATATGGACTGAAAGAAAACAAGACAAAAACAGTCTGCTTCACAAATATATAGAAGCTAGAAATAAAATCATATTTTTCTATCATATGCCATATGTTATTATTTGATTTAATGTTTACTTTGATTTCAATGAGAAATATACATGAACTTCTGAAAATGGAATAATAGCAAAATATATAAAAGAAATAAGAATCATCCTTATGCCACCATTCCAAAATATTAACTTTCTACTTTCTTTTTATATTTTTCACCAAGGAAACTGTCCTGTATTTCTTATTTTCACTTAATATTATGTCATTGGCATTACCCCACCTCCTAAATCATTTGGAAAGGTATTGTCTTTATAACAAACATAGTTTTCTTCTCTGTTTTTCCATTATTGGCCTGTCATCTGTTCTCCTGCCTTCAGGTAGCAACCGTCATTGACACTGCCCCCGACCTAGACCTTCAAGAAAATTGTACTTGGTGGCCTTGCAGAAGCTGTTGAAAAATCACATGACCCATGTAATTAGGTTTGTATTATGGCAAATACATGAGAGAAGCCTGAGGTACAATTTCCTGATTCTCCAAGAAACAATTTATTTTATTGTCTTACTATTTAATCAGTTAAGTTACTTTATTCTTCAAGCCATATTCTCAAAAGAATACTTAAGCCCTGTAAAATCTTAAAGGTTAATAGTTACAGCTATCAGGGGAAGTTATGCATTGGAAAAAAATTTAATAAATTCTTACAGGCAAAGTTTGGACAGTTCATTTTAAATGCATTCCAGGAAGAATGGATATTTTTAGCTTTGCAGTTCCAGATAATTCTACCATAGATATCATCTCAGAGAGTTTAAGACTTAGGCTAATTTTTACTGTAGTCAAAATGAATTCATCATACTGCTACTAGAATTAACAGAACACTTTAATAGTCCAAGTAAACTATATTCTCAAAATAGTTATAATAATAATGATTTTTTTCTATTTGTTGCAGGTTAAAATAATCGTTCATAGAAAAATTCTAAACGAGATGCTGCTCTAATTCTGTCACTATTTATTGTAAGACTTTTATTTAGCAATGCTCTTTCAGTATGACTGAACTGGATTTTGAATAAAGTGATCATAACAATGGCATTAGCTTACTGAGGGCCTACTATGCCAAACCCTTCATGATTAAATTCTACAATGAAACAGGGAGGATCGCAGGTTCTAAACCAGCCTCTTACTGAGGTAACTTAGTGAGGCTCTCAGCAACTTAGCGAGACCCTGTTTTCAAATAAAAAATAAAACAGGGATGGGGGTATAGCTTGGAGATAGAATACCCCTGGATTCAATCCCCAGCAACACACACACACACACACACACACACACACACAATTAACAAAACTCTGTATGTTACCCATTAGTAATCCATTTTTCTTATTAGGAAAACAAGCATAAAACAAGTAATTTCTCCTGAGTCCTAAAGTTTATAAGTAGCACGATCAGCATTTCAAATCAAATTTGAATGATTTAAAAGTGCTATTCTTTTCTTCATACTTCATCACTATTTGGTACAAAAGAGTCCATGAGATATGAAATCAGAAGTTGGTTTAAGTAATACCTATGTGTTAATGTGTTATCAATGCTTGATATGAAGAAAAGTATCATATATTCTGTACATGAAGTTAGTTCATTGCAACAGCCAGAAGATCAGATCATATTTCCTGAGAATCTAAACCCAAAATGCCCAGTAGACCAGTTTTTACATACATGTCAATTGTGATGAAACTACACAGCAGGTGAGCCACAGTGCCTGCAGCCTCACCCTCTGCCTACAGTGATGTAGTTTAAAGGATATTCAAGCAAAATTTGTCTCTATACAATATAATCCATGGGTAACCCTATCTGTTTTTCTCTTGTTCATAGAAGAAATGTTTTCCTTTTCTTTTGACAACACATCTCTGATTTTGCATTGTTAAATTCTTACATCAATAGTAATACATAGAGACGGGCGTGGTGGCGCACGCTTGTAATCCCAGTACTTTGGGAGGCGGAGACCGGAGGATCCAGGTTCGCGGCCAGCCTCAGCGCTCTCTCTTCTTGTCTCTCTCTCTCCCTGTCTCTCTGTCTCTCTGTCTCTCTGTCTCTCTCTCTCTCCTTAGTGAGGCCCTCTGCAACTTTGTGAGACCTGGTTTCAAAATAAAGTATAAAAAATAGGGCCGGGGGCATAGCGCGGAGGTAGAACGCCCCTACGTTCAATCCCCGGTACCGCAAAAAAAAAAAAATAGTAATACATAAGACAACTTGAATAAAGTTCACAATTGGTCTTAGAAATGTCTCTTACCTCTCTGAGGTTACCTTCTGTGTGGAAACTTGTAGCAACCTAAAAAAGGATCAAAATTATATTGCCATTCCTCTCTCAGGATGAAGACAAAAGTTTAGCTAACAAATACATACCTATGGCTTACCAGTCTAGACACAGCCTTGGTATTTTCAGTCAAGGTTACATTGCTTTAAATTAATAAAGAGATTGTTATTTACTTCCTTTACTTCAACTTTTAAATAGTTGTGTGTTTCTTGTGTAGTTAAAATAACATTAAATGCTAATTATAAACAAACAAAAACTACAATATATAATATGTACAATTCCCTTTTTCCCCCAATACTCAGCCTTTAGCTTAATAGTATCTCAATATCTATGTTATTTTTAATTCATTTCATGTATTAAAGCAAATTTTATGTATTACTTTATCTCTATTTTCTTTATCCACATCATAAAATATCATAGGGTTCAAGTACATCAGTTTTTTTAAAATAGGCATTCTGTTATGAATACTCTTTATGTTGGTCAGAACTCTTTGAGTCACAAAGACAAATCCAAATTGTAACAGCCTAGTGAATAACAAGCAATGGATTAGACATATGCTATGGTAGCACAAAGGATGGCAGGAAGAGCTGACCATTCAGACCTCAGAAAGTATGGGTCCTAAGTCAGAGCAGTTCAAACCACACAGCTAATGCCTGTAGGCTTCTGTCTATCACAAATTTCTATTTCTTTCTGTGAGTCATATTTATTATCTTTGGCTGCAGATGGGCTTCTCCACATGGTGGGCGAAATAGCCATCTGTAGCTCTGTACTCAATAACTCCCACCTTTGAAGCTACAGAGAAAAGAGATACCTCTCCTGTTTAAAAATTATTCCAGAAGATTCTGCCTGAGCCAGTTTGGGGCACTTGCCAACACTTAGCCACCAAGGCCGGGGGAATGAAATATCATTATTGACCCAGCTGGGGTCCCTGCTATGTCCCCAGTGCCTGCAGTGGTCAATTCTCAACAAATATTTATGTAATAAATATCCCAAGGACAACTTTGTTAAAATATAAACATCAGGGAAAAAAGTTCAAGTACTTAATAAACATCCTGTGTCTGTAATCTGCAACTATTATTGTAATTTAAAACATAAAAATCTTTAGCGTATTCATAATATATTAAAGTGTAATTCTGACAAGATCATTAATACAGCATCACCATATTTTCCATTTAATCCATCTATTATTTGAGACTAATAAAAGACTGATGACAGCATGCCCAATTCTATTGAGTGTATGACAATTATAGTCATCTATTCAATTGCTTTAAACTGGTTTTTAGGAAATTAGCAGTTTAAAATCTTTATCCCTTCTTTTCTTTCAGAAGTATTTATTGAACATCTATTAAATATGCGGTCCTATTTAAGGTGCTAGAAATACCATTGTTTATGATAATTTATTGCTGTCACTGAGATTATATTCTTTTTGTGTGTGTGTGGTACTGGGGATTGAACCCAGGGGCATTCTACCTCTGAGCTATACCTTCAGGCCTATTTTATTTTTTTATTTGGGAACAGGGTCTCTCTAGGTTGCTGAGAGTCTTGCTACATTGCTGAGGCTGGTCTTGAATCTTTGATCCTCCTGTCTCAGCCTCCCAAGTACTGGGATTACAGGTGTGTGCCTCCACGACTGGCCTCTGAGCTTATATTCCAATTAGGGCAGTCCATATAAACACAAATATGCAAATCAACATCAGGAATTGTAAAGAGCTATTAAGAAAACCACAGGTATATAGTGAGGTAAGAGAGTGATGGCATGTACAAAGAGCTGATGTTTCAGATAGGTTGCCCAGGACATCTAGTGTCTTGGAGAGTTGTTAGAGTAAGAGCTAACTATGACACAGAGTCACATAAAGAACTGAGGACCAACAAAATTCCATGTATAAGGTTCCTACGGAGGATCTAACACTCAGAAAACTGTAGGATAACTAGGATCATTTAAGAAAGCAATTTGATTTTTGTTTAATTAATCTCTGTGGCTTCTGTACTAGGACTATTACATTGGGAGAGCTGGTCTGCAGAGTGAAACAGAGACTTAACCATCCCAAGAGTTAATATTAATTTTTATTCATTATTATACCACAACCTTATTATTTTTTCTGATAACAAAGAAAAGAAATACTCTATAAGAAACTTTCATTTCATTGAATCAATTTCATATATTTTAATGGGGGAACTACTAAGTTTGGGAAAAACTGGTAAGGAGGACACTTAAGAAACTTCTAATCAGTTGGAAGAATAAATAGAGTGATTAATACATTGGAATGACATGGTGTGACAGAAGATGAAAGAAGAAGCGGGTCTAAGCAGTCTTATTAAAGGATGCAACTTTGTGTGTGGGTGCAGGGGGGGGGCACTGGGGATTGAACCCAGAGGAATTCTATCACTGAGCTATACCTCCAGGCCTGTTTTATTTTCTTTTGAAACAAGGTCTCTCCAACTCACTGCATGCTGGCCTCAAGCCTGGGATCCTCCTATCTCAGCCTTCCAAGTACTTGTATTTTAGGCATGTACCATTATGCCCAGCTGAAGGATGCAACTTATAAATGAAAAACTGGTGGAGAGAGGCTGAACCAGGAGGATCACCGACTGGAGGCCAGCCTGAGTAACTTAGCAAAACCCTGTTTTAAAATAAAAAATAAAAAGTTCTGGGGGTGTAGTTCAGAGGAAGAGTGCCCCTGGGTTCAATCCCCAGTACAAACAAAACAAAAACAAAAACAAAAGCAAAAACAAAAACAAAAACAACTGGAGGAGAGAATGTGTTAAGACCAAAGGGCAGGGAGTGTGTATGTGTCGAATTCAGGAAATATTCAAGGAAGACAGCATGGCTAAAGCAAAAGGCAGAGAGGTTTCTTTTGGCTTTGTCAGGGTTTTTGTTGTTGTTTTTGTTGGAGTTTAAGGCCTGGGAGGAGAGAGAGAGGTTGTGGTAGATGACGGAGCAAAGATAAACAGAGGCCAGAAATGAAATGCCCTGAAGAACACTGAAGAATGTCTAAGGACACTGGGTTATCTTTGGAACAATGAGAAGCCTTCGGGGGCTTAATTCAGAGACATTTTTGCAGTATTAAGAATCACTCAGAGCAACTCAAGATGACCTAAAAAGATCTTGGTAAAAGCTATTATAATACAAATGATAATATATATGGAAAGAAATGTATACATTAAACAGAGATATAAAAGTTATAAATATGACTGGGTAGTTAGAAGTGGAGTTAGAAGGAATTGAGGGCAACAGTCAGCTTCTGGTATTAATTTAGATTCTATCAGTTAAGACTCTGAAAATCTGATCAGTAGCTAGATTTAAATTGACTTTTGATAGGCTTAAAAAATCTCAATGCAAATTAATAGTACCAACAAAATGAGACAAAAAAGTTTCATATGTGGAAGCTTAGAGAGAAAAAAAGGAAAGAAAAGGAAGAAAAGGTACCTCATGAAGATTAGGAGAAAGACCAGTAGAGTAATATAAAAGGAAATGGAGGACGGAGAGAAGGGAAAGGGGAGGTTTGGAGAAGAAAACAGATCAAATAATGTTATGTGCATATATGAATGCACCGCTATCAATCTACTATCATGTACAATCACAACAACCAATAAATTTTTTAAAGACAAAAAAAGTTTAAAAATGGAATCGTAGTACTTGGGAGACTGAGACAGAAGGATCACAGATTCGTGGCCACCCTCAGCTACTTAGTGAGGCCCTCTGCAACTTAGTGAAACCCTGTTTCAAAATAAAAAATAAAATAGGGCTGAGGGTGTAGCTCAGAGGTAGAATTTCCCTGGGTTCAATCCCCAGTACCACACACACACACAAAAATGGAAGTACCACTTCTATGTAAAATAATTATTTTTAATATATATTTTAATATTATATCTGATTGCAGAATAATTACTAATTTTTAAAATGCTGCTCATTGAGACCAATATAATTATATTAAAATGGTAATTTAAATTATATATTTCACATCTACCTTCTATTTTTTTAGGTTAGTAAGATCTCACATTCAATTCTATTATCATTAATGAAAGTATATGTATAAATATTATAAGAATTATTGATAACTGAATTTTAGTTTCAAATAAGTATTGGTTAAAGAGTAATGAGCAGTTACAATATTCAGTTATTAGGTGAGATAACATTGTTGAAGGGATCCATCCAAAGCTGTCTTATCAGATTTGTATCTAGAGATATGAAGGCATGTAAAAATTAAGACTGATTTTGACATGAATTTTCATAATCGGAGTCATGATGTACTACTATATGTATAAATTTACTGGTGGGTTCCCATAGGGTTATTGGAAGATTTACATAATTTAATACATTTCTAATAAAAATGCATTGACATTCTAAAGTCCTAATTAAACCTCTAACACTACTGTGCTCAGTGGTATGACAATTTTTACTCCTTATTTTCAGGCACTCAAATATGATAGTTTTTTCTGTGTCCTCTGTCCTTGTTATTCTTATATTTGATATTTTAAAGATTTATTAGAGAATAATCTTTTAGTTACCTGTCATTAATAATTTATCTAAACGGATCATATCCAGAAGAAATGGTTTGTGAGGTAGAAGAAATAAAAGTAGTAGGTAGAAAAAAGACAGAAAGGAAGAAATAAATATAAATTTAATATAAAAGCCTATTGCCAAAGTTCCCCATGCCCTTACTACCCAAACCACTTCTCTTTCTGAGGCCTATCTCTCTCAAATTCTTGGGAAATCTATAAATCTGAAAGTTAATAAAACAAAACAAAAAAACTACAATTATCCCATGCACTATTAACAAGACAGATTAACAAGAAATTTATAATTTATGGGGCTTTTCTGACTATCTATTGATCAGATGATGGAGGCCACAATCAACCTAGAGATCTGGCAAATGACCAGGCCACCATAAACCAGCTCGTGATCACCAGACTGATGTCACCCTCACAACCCTCCCAGACCCTTCACCAAGCTTCCTTTAAAAGAGGGGCCAAGAATCTCCACAATGCAGCTTCCCTTCTGCCAATGGCCAGCATTCTCCCTTGGTTGTGTATTTCTTGCTTTCCTAAATAAATCTGTCCATGTCTCTGACTGGTTTGTGCTGAAATTCTTTTGTGTCATGTAAGCCAAGGACCCTGGCAGTCCTGAGCTGTGTTCTCCTCTCTCCCCCACTGGGAACTGCTCTGGACCCTTCACAGAATCCACCCTTCTCCAGTGACATCTCTTAGTGGCGTCTATGGGTGTATCAGAAGCATTAACTTTGGTAAGTCTACTAAAATGATTTTTTTCTCTCTCTCTTTGAAGGTGTGCGTGTGTGTGTGTGTGTGTGTGTGTGTGTATGTGTGTGTGTGTATGTGTGTGTAAAATGCCTGTCATTTGCTTTCAAGGACCAAAAGAGCATAAACTTGGTGTGTCCTCTTTGCCATGGCTCTTTGTTTTGGGTGGCAGGGGAACTCCCTCAGCCGTGCAGACTCAAGTGGCAATAGGGTGGTAGCTGATGCTGTCCCTGGAGGCCTGGCAAGGGTCTTTGAACACTAAAGCCACACAGGGGCTCAGGGGTCCCCTTTCCCTTACTCTGCAGCTGCAGGATGTCCCTTAAGCTTCTGAGCTGTCTGTCCATGATTGCTAAAACCTATTGTCTATGCTTGAAATGTAAGAGTGAGTCACCTCCCAGATTCCTTTTAAGACTAAGAGAAAAAAAAAGAAAGTGCCATTTTAAAATTCAAGCCACTAGCTATGGGACTTGAAGGAGGTTTTTCCTTCCTTTTTTTCCCTCTCTTCCTTTTTCTTGGCCAAAGCCTACTTCCTTTAGAAGATGATTGCTTTTTTAAAGCATTGAATAGGGAGCACCTTCAGCAACATACCCTTTCCTGGGTCAGAGGGAACAGCTGCTTGGCTAGAAGACACATATGAGGCATTGATATCCCAGTGTCAGGAGCAGCCCCTCGTCTCATCAAACATGGGGTCCTCCTGAAACATCTTTTTGGAAGGAATGGCCCCTGATGTAAAACTCTGGGAAACTACCCTTACAAGCACCACATATTGAGACCTGATACACCTCACCTGCAAATCGTGTAGCTCTCTAAGCTTTTGTTGTATATGTAGGTTCTGAACGATCTCTGTGTAGCTCATGGTCTATGCTCTAGCATAACCAGCCTGTCACGTACTGTTGACTAAGCAGCATTCTTGAAACTTTGCCTTAACTAAAGTATGTTATTTTTTTATATTATTTGTACTTGATATTTGGGAAAATAAGTTAGCCTAGTCTTATCACTTTATTATTTTATTTATTTATTTTTGTGGTACTGGGGATTGAACTCAGGGACATTCTACCTCTGAGCTACACCCCCCAGCCCTGTTTTTTTTATTCTTTATTTTGAAGCAGAGTCTCACTAAGTTGTGGAGGGTCTCACTATGTAGCTGAGGCTGGCCGTGAACCTGCAATCCTCCTGTCTCAGCCTCCCAAGTACTGGGATAACAAGACTGTGCCATCATGCCCGGCTGTCTTATCACTTTAAATAGGTATAGCCAGGAAGGAAAGTGTCCTTCTCACCAACCTTTAAGATAAAGGGTTCAAAGTCTTGGGGGAGGGAGAAGTGAGGTAGGATAGAAGAACAAAAGAAATAAGTAGAAAAAAGAAAAGAAGGAGAAGTAAAATAGAACTTTAATGCATGTCAATAAATATAATCCATCACATAAACAGAAGGAACAACAAAAACCACATGATCATCTCAATAGATGCCGAGAAAGCATTTGACAAAATCCAATGCCCATCCATGATAAAAATACTGAAGAAATTAGGGATTGAAGGAACTTAACATCATAAAGGCAATATATGATAAATCCAAAACCAACATGATACCAAATGGAAAAAAAACTGTAAGTATTTTCTGTAACATCAGGACTACGACAGGGATGTCCACTATTACCACTCCTATTCAATATAGTACTTAAAATTCTATCCAGAGCAATAAGGCAGGATAAGAAAATTACAAGGATACAAACAAAAAAAGAAAAAGTGAAATTATCTGTGCAGATGACATGATCCTATACTTAGAAGATCTAAAAAAGTCAACCAGAAGATTTCTAGAGCTAATAAACAAATTCGGCAAAGTAGCCAGATATAAAATGAACTTACAAAAATCAGTAGCTTTTCTATATGCCAACCACAAATCCACTGAAAAAGAAATCTGGAAAACAATTCCATTCACAATAGTGCCAAAAACAAACAAATAAACAAACAACACACACACACACACACATACACAAAACAACAACAAAAACTTAGGAATAAGACTAACCAAGAAAGTAAAAGACCTCTTCAATAAAAATTATAGAGCACAGAAGAAAGAAATTGAAGAAGACCATAGAAGATGGAAAGACCTCCCATGTTTTTAGATAGGCAGAATAAACATTGTCAAAGTGTCCATACTGCCTAAAGTGATCTTAGATTAAATTCAATCCCTATTAAAATATGAATACCATTCTTCACAGAACTGGAAAATATGTTCTTAAAATCCACATACCCACCCTTCACCAAGTTTCCTTTAAAAGAAGGGCCATGAATCCCAAAATGTTTCTACCACACTAAAGATAGCCCATATGCTTGATTGTGCATTTCTTGTTTTCCTAAATAAATCTCTGTCCATGTCTCTGAATGACTTGCACTGAAATTCTTTTGTGTCATGTAAGCTGGGGACCCTGCCAGTTCTGAGTTGCATTCCCCTGTCTTCCCCACTGGGAATTCCTCTGGATCCTTCATGGAATCAGCCCTTCTCCCATGATCGTGGTAGCAAAGCATGCATGAAGAGATATGGAAAACAACATTCTCTTCATTGATTTGCCTTGATGAGTTCCTGTGTGGAGAATTAGTTATTTTTAAATCATATTTAATGCACATAAGTTGCTGCTGCATAAATAATATAGTTCTCCGTGAAAGTTCAATTAACCTTTAAGAAAACACAGAGCCTTAAGTGATATCTTCACAATTCATCGACAGTTTTCATTTTTATCTCATGAAAATTGTAAGACCATTTACAGCAATAGTTTTGGATTTTTTAAGGCGACATCAGATTCTAATTACTGTAATCTGAAACACTTCTAAGAAAACAATGCCTTTAAATTATGAAATATTTGAAAACTTGCATCTGTTCTTATGAGACATATCATCGTTTTGACGTCAGTGACCTAACCACAGAGAGTATTTTTCCTTGAGTTTTTCAAAAAGTACTCTTGATGGTATGTTTTATGATCTTCAGAGTCCTGGCTAGTCCTGGGAAATGCTTCTAACATTTTCTTTTGATGAATGATTCTAAAGACTGAGTATCCATCACCAAACAATTCCTTTTGGTTTATACAACCACTTATACTGTATTATAAAAAAGTATACAGACCCTGTGTACATTAAACATGAATAAATTATGAAAATGTCAATTATTTTGGTTATTTATAAATCTTCATAAAATAATAAAACAATATAAAATATATTTATGTATTTCACAAAAGATAGATAACAATCAAAATGCCAGGTTTCTTCAAAAGAATTAAGGCGTGTACTGATTATAATAGTATTCTGTTTCCCTCTCGAATAATTCAAAAGTCATCTCAGTTAATGGTAAAATCTATTCTTCCTATTGCTCAGGGAAAAGTCATTTTAGTCATTCTTGATTCTTATTAAACTCTCACACCCTCTATCCAATAAGCAATTACTCTTGACTTTACTTTCAAAATGCATGCAACCATGACTACTTTTTACTATCTCCTCAGCTACCACTTACATCCAAGCTACAATTACCCTTAGCCTGAATTTACTGCAAGATTATTGTAACTATGTCTTCCACACTTGCCTGCAGGGCTACTTCAGCACAGTATCCAGGGCAATCCTGTTCAATCACTTCACTTTTACATTTCAGCCTCCCAATAGCATTGCGTTGTTTAGAGTGAAACCCCAGATTCCTATACTGACTTTCAGGTTACTGAAAGGTAAGAACCAACCCATCCTCCTGCCACTTTATTACCTACAACTCTTGCACGTGCTTTTCCCACTTCAGCTACATTTTCACTTTTAATGCTTAAGCAAGCTAGCTGCTTACTTTCTTGCCTCAGGTCTTAGCGTTTGTTCTTATCTCTGTAGGGAACACTTTTTCCCAGCATATCCATACTGTTTGCTCTCTTTATTAAAATATTTTTGTAAATCTTTTTGTGCATGTGTGGGAGGGTTTACTTGGGATTGAACCCAGGTGTGTTCTACAACTAAGTTACACCCCCAGAACTTTTTATTTTTTTATTGTTTCATTCATTTTTTGTGATACTGGGGATTGAACTCAAGTGTAATCTATCACTGAACTACACCCGAACATTTTTTATTTTATTTGTGGCACTGGAGATTGAACCTAGGAGTATTCTACCTCTGAACTACAATCACAGCCCTTTTTATTTTTTATTTTAAAATAGGGTCCCCTAAGTTACTGTGTTCTGGCCTCAAGCCTACAATCCTCCCAAGTACTGGGATTGCACCACTACACCCAGTTATTTTTGCAAATCTTACCTTCTCTCTCCTTGAGTGAGACCTTGCATGTCCAACAGTGTTCTGGCAGCAAATGGTTGGCAGTGTATTTAAAGAGATAATTAATTTAAAAAATGTGGGGAGAATTAAGCAAAGAGGAAGGGATGGTGGGGTTGCAAAGCACCTGGAGAGAGATACAATGAGAATCCATTATAATCTTTAATGTGAATGTAGGAGGGAGAGGTTCTGTTTTCAGAGGGTAAAGAGCTGTAGTTTTGAGTTTATCTGACTGGAGCTTATAACTGCAGCTGGAGACACAGAGGCACTAATTGTGATTCGTCAGACAGAGCATAAAAAGAATCAATGCCTTGGTATCTTTCTCCTAATATCCTACAGTTGCCTGCTGGAGTCTCACATTGGCTGAACTCAGAAAAGAGGAGGGTGGACCAGGTGATGCTCACTAGAGAGGAGAGCCTCTGAGCACAGAACAGGAAAGAGAAATAACCACAGCATTATCAGAGAATAAGCACAATCCCTTCCCCACTTTCAGAATCTATTCTTTAAAAAAAAAACAGCTGTACCAAGATATAATTTACATGCTATTAGATTGACCATTTTAAAAGGGAATTCTTATTAACAAAGATAAGTAGAAGTAATTGACTTGCACCTGAAAGAGTCATAGTGTATGTTAGTTGCCTTACCTCAGGGCTACGTCAACTCTTCTCTGTTATATCCTAGTCCACAGGAACCACAATCATCTAGCTGGTCCCTTACAATGACATTATGCCAGGCTGTTGCAAGCTATCTAATATTCTTGCTTTGTTATGTATGTTGCATCCAGCAAACAAAACTCTTCTGTCTTTCCAGTACAGGCAAACTACTTCAACTTACCTTTGTTGATGAGAATCAAAAAGACAATGATTTATATTTCAATACCTGTATATCATGTACTGAGGATTTATTTATTCCCATCTTATCAAGGAGAGAAGCTGGGATTAGCTCCTGATCATCTTTAAGAAAATTCACAACTATTATTCAGAATCTATCTTCTCTTACCTAAAAAGTCAAGCTAAATAAGAATATGAGAGGAAATACAAATTCTGCATTATTTGTGACATCAATGATAGTCTTAATCTCTATAATTCTCCTAGAGGTGTAGCTTTGCCTTGAATGTACTTGTTCAGATGGACAACCACATTTGCAGAAGCTTCCACTAGAATTTTCCTATCACACTCTTTTGTCCATGGTCAGGCAATGATGTGGGGGAGTTTTGCCAATTACTAAATAAATGCATTTGCAGTGTTCATGCTTGGGCTGAGTAAATCATCAGAGATGAATCACTGGCTCTACTGTGAGACAGATGGGCCAGGACTCTCTCATCACATTTCAATAAATCTCCACTTTAGTCAATGGATATTAGTGACATTTTAGATTTCCAAGGATTAACTTTCAGTGAAGAGCCAGTATCTAATTAACCCCCCCCAAAAAAAAATCTGTGTATTTCCATCTCTGGAATAGAGTCTAAGTTCTACCACCATACCCTCCATTTGGGAAAGACTAAGAGGAAAGTTAATAGTAAAACCACTGGCCACATTGCAGTTGCTCTCTGTGTGTGTGTGTGTGTGTGTGTGTGTGTGTGTGTGTGCATGATGGGGATGGAACCCAGGAGCATTTTACTCCTGAACTACACCCAAAACTCTATTTTAATTTTTTTTATTTTGAAACAGAGTCTCACTTAGTTGCTAAAACTGGCCTCAAACCTGCAGTCCTCCTGTCTCAGCCTCCCAAGTACTGGGATTACAGGTGTGCACCACCATGCCAGCTACATTGCAGTCATTTTGCAAATAATTTTGGCCACATTGTCTCTGATGGTTTAGGTTTACTTCTTGCACCTATGGTCCAGGAGTCTTATAAAAATGAAACATAAAGATATCAGTTACATCCATCATCTTGCACCATTATCTTTGGATAATAGAAGACAGTCAGCACAAGACAGTAAAAAATAGCTTTTCTAATGCTTTGGAGAACACATATCCCTTGCCCTTCCCAGGAACACTGAAGGAGGTGACTGCGCAACTTGCACAAAGTGGATCTACTGAATATTTCACAAGCCTTCATACTCCTTACTTTAACAGTCCAGGAATTACTTTCATTTTAATAGTATTTCACCATTGGGGTTAATTTTTATTTGTATAATGGACTAAGAAGACCGTTCACTCTACTCCCAGATGCTTGACATACATACTCCAAACATTTGAAACTCTTACCAGGTGAGTCTCCCTAAATTCATCTAAGACCAATCATGTTTTATCTGCTTTGCTTTAGTACTTACTCTTGTAAATAATTTCCATCTATGTTGCTCAAACTCCTGACAATGCAAATAGGCACGAGAGCTATTTAAGCTAACTCATCCTTGGACCCATTTTGTCCTTTTATGTCTGGGCTGTGTTAAGATATAAATCTCCCTGTAGGCCCAGAGGCAAAAGGAATTGGTATGAGTGACGACTAAAAGAATCTGTAACTCCATGTTACTGGTGAAGTTATTCCAAGAGTTTTAGATGAGGGAAGAGGCAGTTTTCTCTTCTAGGGAATGTTGAGAAGGATTTGAGTCGTCTGTGGTTTGTCTTGTTTGTCTGTGTCTGGCCACACATCCCATATCACATCTTGTGGTAGTAGTCCTACTAAGCCTATGTCCCTCTCTTAGCAGAAGAGATGGAGGGTATTGCAAATTTAATTCTCATTGCAAGTCTTTAACCCTCGGTATTAGGCCTTGGGATGTATTTTCAGCCATATCTTCTCTGTGGCTAAAATAATTCTTGTACAACTCCCTGAAAGCCAGTTCATTCTCCACCCATACTTTAAAATTTGAACTTCTGTGTATCTCTCTTTTTTTCATGCTATTAGTCAAAAAGGCTAGTCTACCATGTCATTTTTATAATCATTGTTTCCAGAGTGATGAAAGCCCACAAGTCATGCAAATGCCTGACCCTCCACCAACAATTTTTTGTCACTACTAGTGAAAATTTGAGTAATTCTGGCAGCAGTGAGAGCCACACATTAGCAGTGATCTGTTTTATTCTAATATAGAGATTCTTTGCATCCATCAAATATGACAGCAATAGTCCCAGATCTGTTTCGTGGGGCCAAATTGGGTAAAAATAAAAGTTCAGAAGTTGTCCAGACAGGAAATTATAATCAAAGGGGTATTTCAACAGTTTACAGAGGAATTATTTGCATAGGTGTGAGAATGGAAAGAGAAGCAATAGAGGATGGAAGAACGCCTGGGGAGCATCATGGAGAGGCCTGTAAGCTCCCTGAGGCTCCAGACACTTGAGGCTTCGTGAGCAAGGGAGGGGACTGCTAAGAGAAACTGGCGAGAGCTGTGTCCATGCTAAGCAAGTTGCCCAAGGTAACCATGATTAGGACGGTAAACCACAACTACTGCCAAACCATGACCCAGGGTGGGTGGGTGGAAGTAATGAATAACCAGACCTCTCTCCTTTCCTGCTATAATTTCTATTCTCCAAACTCAACTCATATCCAGAGGACAAGAGAGCCTGCATAATGAAATAAATAGAGAGGTCATCTTCCTGGGGTCACAAAACAGGACAGAAATATGGAGAAGAGATCAGAGTCAGCAAATGGAGTATAACCAGCACTCTTCTCTGACCCTGATCCCTACCAAAAACTGCAACATCCTTCCTCTGTTGTGGCTTGTTTAGGCTTCTTTTTTCTTCACAGCAAAATTGTTTTATTTATTTATTTATTTATTTATTTATTTATTTATTTATTTATTTATTTGTGGAGACTGAACCCAGGGGCATTCTACCTCTGAACTACATCCCCAGCCCTATTTTATTGTTTATTTTGAAATGGGGTCTTGTTGAGCTGCTGAGGGGCTTGGTAAATTGCTGAGTGTTGTGAGCAATGGGGCCACAAGGTCCTAAGTAAGTCTCATCACACACAATTTGTGTCTTTCCACAATGTCATGAGGTTTATTCAACACTTGAAGGTTAAAGCATGCAGGAACTTATCAGGAAATTGTCTAAGTAAAGTTAAACTAAGTTCAGATGCTGGGTGGCTACTTTGCCAAAGCCAATTAGCAATAAATGAGCATCAAACAATAGACTTCACACTAGCAAATCTAATAATTTAGGTCGAACAAATGTGCTAAACAGCACATAAATTCTAAAACTTACAGCACTTCAAATAATCGGCAAAATAATACAATACAAACAAACAGGGAGTAGGGAATAACAAACCAAGTCCAGGAATGGAAGAGGAGATTCAGGAATTGGTCCCAGAGCACCAAGCCAGTCAGAAGTCATACTGTTCCTTGGTCAGAAGAAAAGCAGGACTGGAGCGAGTCGCTGAATTAGTCACACACAGGGGCAGACTGTCATGGCGTGAGCAAAGCTCAGCACACTGCTCACAGGTAAGCCAATGTCTTTATAGGACTTTCTGGGCGTTTCCCACTGTCTTTGGCAAGCTCATTCAGAGTTATCGAACCTGCCAGACTCCTGTCAACAATCCAAATGCATTGATGACGTAAGTCCATCAGAGGTGAGAAGGCATTCTATGATCCAAGTGTCCATTATTAACTGCAGCACAGAAGTGTTGGTCTGAGCCCTATGCTGACATGTCCAGACAAATTTCTGAAGCTATATGCTGACATGTCTGAACAAGTTATTTATGAGTTTGTGTCTGAGCTATATCCAGGCATGTTAAAACAAGTTGTTTATGAGTTCCTAAAAATTGTTTTATAGCCCATGCTTTATACACTGAGGCTGGCCTCAAACTTGCAATCCTCCTGTCTCAGCCTCCCAACTACTGGGATTGTAGGTGTGCGTACCCTGGCTGGCTGCAATATCATTTTTAATACCCTATATGCTTTACTTATTTATTTTGTTTATGATCAGTCTCTTCTACTAGAATGAGAGCTTTATGAAATAGGAATTTTCTTGTTTTGCTCTTTGCTAAGTCCCTGGTGTATGAGTAGTGATTGGATCATAACAGGCACTCTATAAATATTTTTTGAATGAAACTCTATTTCAGACACAACTAAAATTCTTCAAATTCAAGTACTCAAAAGTTGTCCAAGGGCTTAAATAAGACTCTGTCCATATATTCTTCTATAACTATAATTATATTTCAATATAATTATTTTACAACATAATATTAAATTAAGAGTGTTTTCACAATATATTGATTATTTTATAATAGTTCTGAGTCTACATTGTGTGTGTGGGGGGGGTACTGGGAATTAAACCCAGGGGTGTTTTACCTCTGAGCGACACCTCCAGTCCTATTTTATTTTTTATTTTGTTTTATTTATATACTTTTATTGGTGTATTATAGTCTTACACCATAATGTAGTTCATAGTGGTATTGACATACATGCACAAAGCATATGGTGGACTTTTTCCCTGGCTCCCTCTTATTTTTTATTTTGAAACAAGGTCTCACTAAGTTGCTAAGGGTCTTGCTAAGTTGCTGAGGCTGGCCTTGAACCTGTGATCCTCCTCCTGTCTCAGTCTCCCAAGTACTGGGAGTGCAAGTGAGTAATTACTATAACTTTATATGTTTAATTCTTCACACTTAGTTAAGTACCTAATTTGGATATTGGGTTATTTCCCTATTTTAATATTTCCATAAGCAAGACTACAAGAAGAATATTTATTCATATAATCCCCTACAATATTTAAAAATATTTCCTTATGATTAAATCCCTAGAAGTTCCCTTCCAGAAGCTGTGTGCCAATTTACACACTCTGCAAGTAAAAACACAGGATAGTACATACTTCACACATTGGCCAACACTTGACAGTCATTTTTGTTAAAGTTTTATATTTCAGTATAAGATAAGAAAAATAGCATAATTTTTTGTTTTGCGTCAATTTATCATTCATAATTACTTGTTTTAATATCCCCTGATAGTAGAATCGGTGTGTGACAAATTTAGAAATAGTAGCACTTCACTGCAGTCATGTGTCACTGAAACATCTACACACAACTTCAGTTCAGTAAAATACTACACATACACATCTGAAAACTTTCATCTGCATCCATTTTTTGGAGGAAGACTAAAGTCAAATGGAATCTAAGCATTGTCTTCGTATTACAGCTGATATGTCTGGTTCATCAACAACCAAGCGTCACATCCTCAGCCGCCATCAAGGTACACACATGTTCACCATCAAGAGGTTTCTTTTTTTTTTTGCGGTACCGGGGATTGAACCCAGGGGCGTTCTACCTCCGTGCTATGCCCCCGGCCCTATGTTTTTTATACTTTATTTTGAAACTGGGTCTCACGAAGTTGTGGAGGGCCTCACTAGGTAGAGAGAGAGACAGAGACAGGGAGAGAGAGAGAGAGAGAGAGAGCGAGAGAGAGAGCTGAGGCTGGCCGCGAACCCGGATCCTCCGGTCTCTGCCTCCCAAAGTACTGGGATTACAAGCGTGCACCACCACGCCTGGTGCCCACCGAGAGGTTTCTACAGTCAGTGACTGGCCGGTGGCTCATTCTTCCCTTCAGGCTGCCCCAGCTCCTCAGATTTTCTTGGTGCCTTTTCAATTTTGATTTATGCTTTCAAGTCTAATTTCTCCCTTTTGAATTCATCATTACCTGTTGCTTTAATAATATGGTAACTTATTTTCAAAGTTAATCTAAACCACCCCCAGTGTTCTAAATGTCATGCTGTTTTTCGTGACGAGCTAGTAAATTTGTACGTTGCACTTCAATAGAATGGATGGCTTGGATAGGTTCCCATGGTGCTCAGTACATTTGGCATTAAATAGTGTCAGCATGTAGTCATTTGTGAGTTCTACAGAGGGTCTACTTGTTAGGTTATACCTTTTATTGAAACACGGATAATAAACAACCTGGCAAGTACTCATATTGAAATAATCCAATAGTTCTGGGTGTATTTTAGTTCCTCGCTTCCTCAGTTTCCCATTTGTGGGTTATGATCTTCCTTACTCCTTCTACCTCTTGCTTTGGCTGCATTGATATGATTTCATTGAGAATATTGTGTGTGTGTGTGTGTGTGTGTGTGTGTGT
>PVJS01038073.1:0-19589 GCA_004027185.1 Glis glis
CTAAGTAGCTGAGGCTGGCCGCGAACCTGGATCCTCCAGTCTCCGCCTCCCAAGTACTGGGATTACAAGCGTGTGCCACCACGTGGCTTTTATTCTTTATTTTGAAACAGGGTCTCACTAAGTTGTGGAGGGCCTCACTAAGTAGCTGAGGCTGGCCGCAAACCTGCGATCCTCCTGTCTCAGCCTCCCAAGTACTGGGATTACAAGCGTGCGCCACCACGCCCAGCTTAAATTTTTTTACTTTGAAACAGGGGTTTGCTAAGTTGTTGCTGAGGTTGGCTGTGAACCTGAGATCCTCCTGTCTCAGCCTCCCAAGTACTGGGATTTCAGGCGTGCACTACCACGCCTGGCCAACAAGAGTTCATCTTAACCAATTACACCTGCAAAAATGCTATTTTCCCCCAAGGTCACATCCTGAGGGTTTAAGTAGACATGAATTTTGGGGGGACACTATTCAACCCATGCACCGGTTCACAAAGACCTGGAGCTCAGGCTCGGGCCATGTATAGAGTCAGGTACTTGGAAGCTTGATGCTGGGCTGGGGGTGGAGGTGCTGTCCACCCTGAGCCAGGGCATCAGGGTTCTGAGCATCATGGCCAGTGTTTGGTGGAAGTTGGCTCTGGTCACATGTGTAAAATAAATTGGAGCAGAAAGAGCTAAGGAAGCAGGAAAGTCAGTTATACCATTTGATAAGTGAACCGAAAGGTCACGCAGCTCTGAGTCAGCACAGAGAGTGTGAGAACGGGGACAAAGGGACAGGTGAGTGACACGTTGTCAGATCAGTTACCCAGACTTGGCAATTCTTCCCATCATGGTATGGCAGAATGGGAGGATGAGAATGAAGAGAGGAAACGTCTAGATGAACTGTACAACACGGGTGGTCCACAGCCATCATGGAACGGCTGCCGCGTGAGACGGTATCACACAAGGAGAAAGGCGAGACTCTGGGATGCCATAGGACTGAACCCTCATTCAGATGACGAGAGCGGTCAGGGAGTTGGATAGCAAGCTCTGTGTTTGGATTACTTCCACAAAAATTATCCTATGTTTGTGTAAGAGGATTCCAGGGCATAGTCCTTACCTGCTTTTGTTTTGTTTTTTTTAGTACTCTTTCCGTCAGGGTCCCTGGCAGAGTAGTCTATTTTGATTTTGATAGATATTGCCAGATTGCTTTTCTAGAAGGCCGAAACAATTCACCCTTCCACTGGCGTGTATGAGTTTCCTTTCTCCCGTTTTCCCATCGTTAGTAGGTATTTTCACTCTTTAATTTTTGCCATTTGAAAGTGTGACTTCTTTTAATGGCAATAAAACATTCCATCACATCAGCATATCATAAATTACTTAAACCTCTTTTTTTTTTTTTGCTTTGGGACATTTAAATTGCTTCCCATTTCTTTTTTTTCCTATAATTTCTAGCCTAGAAATGGTGTGTGTGTGTGTGTGTGTGTGTGTGTGTGTGTGTGTGTGTGTGTATAGTGCTGGAGGTTGAACTCAGAGGCATTTTACCTTCAAGCTACACCTCTAGCCCTTTTTATTTTGGAAACAGGGTCTCACTAAGTTGCTAAGGGTCTCACTATGTTGCTGAGTCTGTCCTTGAACCTGCAATCCTCCAGTCTCAGCCTCCCGAGTACTGGGATTACAGGAGTGCACGACCATGCCTGGCTTGGGCATTTTTATATGTAAATCTTTGTCCATCCAATGACACTTATAATTTAAAAGAATATTGCATAGTTGTACTTTCCCCGTGTTCTTTGCTTCCTTGTTTTTCTTCCCATGTGCCCTTCTTTGACTTTGGTGCTAGTGTTTTAGGCAGACAGGGAATGGGCATGAGAAAGGCTAAAGCAAATAGATTTTTTTTTTTTTTTTTTGCGGTACCGGGGATTGAACGCAGGGGCGTTCTACCTCCGCGCTACGCCCCTGGCCCTATTTTTTTATACTTTATTTTGAAACCGGGTCTCACAAAGTTGCGGAGGGCCTCACTAAAGAGAGAGAGAGAGAGACAGGGAGAGAGAGAGCGAGAGAGCTGAGGCTGGCCGCGAACCGGGATCCTCCGGTCTCCACCTCCCAAAGTACTGGGATTACAAGCGTGCGCCACCACGCCCGGCTAATAGATTATTTTTGAATGCTATTTATATATACTATTCCCGTCCTTCATTACCAAGTGATCTAGAATTTCTACAAACTGTTGTTGGTTCTCTAATTTTGTCTTATGCATAAATAAAGTTTCCCACCTTTATTATGGAACCTACAGAAAGAGCTTAACTTTATGTTCTTAGATATAGAAATTCTGAAACACATCAAACTTTTCTTGCCATGGTGAAAAAAATAAAAGATGAGATTCCTATCTTAATATTGTGAATGGCTTACAGTATAATATATGATTGGATAAATAAACATCCTTTCCCCATATTCTCTTACTTTAAACTTTAGCTATTAGAGTTAGAATGCTTCGATTGCAGAATTCTCACTTGAGCAAGGTTTTTATATAACATTATTCATATTCTTGACCTTGGATGCCAATTAAGTCTCTCAAGTCTAAAATCGCTTTGTTTGCTTTTCAGAGAAATCTGCCCACCTTACAGACCTACAAGTTAACGAACCAGCTTGTTTCCCCCCCAGAGAACTTTGCTCCGTTGGTTTCCTGCCAGCTCTTAACTTTTAAATTGAAATAGTTCAGTTTCTGTTTCTAGAACATAGAATTCATTACCCCTGGATCTTGGCCAACAATGTCCCTCTCTTGTTTTTAAAACTAAGATGAATGTCACGGAGTGACCCAGTGGGCTCGCCCTGCAGGGAGGAGTCAGGCAGTAATCTATTAGAGGTCTGTGTGGATGCTCTGTTGGGGTGGGGAGAGTAGGGTGGATGGGGGATGGGATTCTGGGAGGGGGGCATCCAGGGTGAAGACCTGGGGACTGGAGTGGAGAAACGTGGTTAGGTAAGAGTTGACTGATAGGAGGTAGGACGGGTTCTTCCCCTGCCCTCTGCTCCCTGGTGGGTCCACCACAGAAAGGGCGGCCGTTCCTTCTGTTGGTTCATTTGAGTACGAACCAGAAAGCAAGGTGACAGAGAATGTTTTATAAAGAGCTCTGAGAAGAACCACTCCTCTATTGCTTTCCAGTTACAATGCTCCTCCTCTCCCTCCACCTCTGCGACGGTGCCTATCCTCCGGCTTCCACGGTTCTGAAAGAGTGTGCCTTCATCAACAGAACCCAGGGCTTAGGAATGTGTGCAACAGCGCTGTGGAATGGCAGAGAGAAATTACCTTACCTTTTATTTTATTTTATTTTGCGGTACTGGGGATTGAACCCAGGGGCATTCTACCTCCAAGCTACACCCCCAGCCCTATTTATTCTTTATTTTGAAACAGGGTCTCACTAAGTTGCGGAGGGTCTCACTAAGTAGCTGAGGCTGGCCTCGAACCTACGATCCTCCTGTCTCAGCCTCCCACATACTGGGATTACAAGCGTGCCACTACCCCCAGCTCGTACCTTATCTTTTAAGTTACTGTCTAGAAGTATTTTAGTGTTTAGATTTTTTTTTCTCTTCTGGTTGGCTGTCTATCATCTATCTATTTACCTGCTTATTTAAACTTTTATTTTGAGATACTTGGAGATTCACATACAGTTTTATAAGGGAGATCCTGTGTACGCTTTACCTAGTTTTCCCCCATAGTAACATCTTTCAAAACTATAGTACAGCCAGGTGTGATAGCTCAGGCCTGTAATCCCAGTACTTGAGAGGGTAAGACAGGAGGATCACAGGTTCCAGGCCAGCCTCAGCAATTAGTGAGACTCTCAGCAACCTAGCGAGACCCTGTTTCAAAACAAAAACTAAAAAGGGCTGGGGGTGTAGCTCAAGAGAAAATGCCCCTGGGTTCAATCCCCAGTGCCACACACACACACAAAGAAGGAGGAGGAGGAGGAGGAGGAGGAGAAGGAGGAGGAGGAGGAGGAGGAGGAGGAGGAAAGAAAAGAACTTCTTTCCTAGCTTGAAATCCTAAAGATCTTCTCCCATATTTTTTTCTAAAAGTCTTACAGCTTTACATCTAAGTCCATTATCACACATTTTAAAGTAGCTGTTCAGATCCTGCCCGACATCCTGTCTGAAAGAAGTCTTAGCGTGTGGAGTCCTTTCCGTCCTCATTTTCTTTCTCAAGCATCTACCGGGTGCCAGCTATGACTCACGTCACTGATATCAAATTGTGCGTACAATTCCTGATTAGTGCGTGATTCTGCCTTTGTAATGAGTCATTTGAGTGATCTACTTACGAGCGTGGGCCTTAGAGCCAGACTGTCTTGGTTCAGACCTGGTGCCACCTGGAAATCGCTCGGTGGTCTTTAGCAAGTTACTCAATCCTTCTGAACCTCTGCTTTTCACATCATTCACATCTGGATGAAAATAATAATTCATAGTGCACAAGATTTTGCTGAGAAACTTTATGTGTAAAATGTTTACCAAAGCCGGGCATGGTGGCGCATGCTTGTAATCCCAGTACTTGGGAGGCTGAGATAGGAGGATCTGGGTTCACGGCCAGCCTCAGCTACTTAGTGAGGCCCTCTGCAACTTAGTGAGACCCAGTTTTAAAATAAAGTATAAAAAAAATAGGTCCAGGGGTGTAGCTCGGAGGTAAAATGCCCCTGGATTCAATCCCTGGTACCGAAAAAAAAAAAAGAAAAGACACATGTTCATGTACACATGAGAATATACCAACGTCAATCTCAGTACTCTGTATTGGGGGAGTGGAGGCAGGTAGGGCACCAAGTGCTGTGCACATGTATGATACTGTCAGCTTGAATTTCATTGTGATATGAAACTATAATGCACCAATAAAAGCACAAAAAAATTTAAAAAAAGGAAAGACACATGCTCGAAAGTGTCTTGGCGAGGTGATTTTGTGTTTTGCGAAAAGGGATCTGGCCATCAGTTCAGTCAGGTGTGCAAGAACAACATGGCGGAGACCTGCTGGGCCTTTCCTTTCTAACACGAAAGCTCCTGCGCTGTGCTCCTATTGGTGGGAGCTTAAAGTCACAATCTTCTCACGATTGGCTGGAGGGGGTGCCAGGGGAGGGGTTGGCCCTGGCATTTTCCAAGAAATGCTAACTTTACAAAATGGAGCGTAAGTCAAGCTATTCCTTTGAGACAAAAGATCTAATTATATTTTCACAAAGCTACACTCCCAGCCCTTTTTATGTTTTTATTTTGAAACAGGGTCTCACCAAGTTGCTGAGGCTGGCCTCTAACCTTCGATCCTCCTGTCTCAGTCTCCCAAATACTGTGATTACAGGTGTGTACCATTGCACCTGGCTCTTGAACCTTTCGACCTAGTATTTGACCTTTTTCATAATCCACCCTAAGAATGGTCAGATACTTGAATGAAAAAATAGATGATAGGAATATTTCTTATTGTTTTTTAGTAAGGATTGAGAAGATAAATGCATAAAAAATCAGGAATCATAGCAAATCCATTTATATGATGGAATATTATACTGTCAATCCAATTTTGTTTTCAGTAAAATTTGAATTAATCAATTATCTTGCCACATAGCCATAGAATATTTACTAAGGCACTCTTTTATTTTTTTTAAATTTTTTGGTGTAGTACTAGGGATTGAACCCATGGGCATTCAATATTGAAATAGGCCAGCACCCAGCCCTATATTATTTTTTACTTTGAAACGGTCTCACTAAGTTGCTGAGGGCCTTGCTAAGTTGTTGATGCTGACTTCAAACTTGTAATCCTCCTGTCTCAGCCTTTCTTTTCTTTTTTTTTGTACTGGGGATGGAACACAGGGGCATACTACCTCTGAGCTATACCCCCAGCCCTTTTTCACTTTTTATTTTGAAACAGGGCCTCACTATGTTGCAGAGGGCCTCAGTAAGTTGCTGATGCTGTCTGCAAAACTGGGATCCTCCTATCTCAGCCTCCCAAGTACTGAGATTACAAGGGTGTGCCACCACACCTGGCTTCTAGGCACTCTTCATAATAGCAAAAAATGTAGAAATAATCTCAAAGCCAAACTATACGGATAACTTCAAATAATCACAAAATAGAATTAAAAAATGGCCCCATTTGTTTAAAAATGTGTGTACATATAGATACACAAACAAATGTACAAAAGACAGCAAAAATATATGCCAAGATTTTAGTGGTAGTAGTCTTTGGGTAAGAGCTTTTTGGTGATTTTTCACTTTAATTATTGCTTCTCTAAAACTTAGTATTTATTACTTTAAGCATAAGAAAATAAGAATGAAAGTTATAGCTTTTAATAGTGTTTTAAAAACAATTTAATTACATGAATATAATGCTCATTCATCCCTTTCATTGAAGACATTAGTTAAGTGCCTACCAACAGTTAGTATTGGGGTGCTCCTGCGGATCCTACTTGTCCTGTAGTCCTGCCACGGAAGGTTGCTGCTTTAAGCAGCTCCCTGAAAACTGAAGGGCAAAAGACAACCTCACTGGAGAAAACCATGCAGCCAAGAGACTTATTCAAATGACGGGGGGCAGAAGAAAGGCGATCAGAGAGAGAGAGAGAGAGAGAGCGCCGCCGTGCTTGGGATTAAATACAGGCTTAAGCTGAGTTGGCTCGTTGCCATTGGTTGACCAGACCCAGTGTTACGTCTTATTGGAGGCCCGCGTGGCCTTTAAACTTATTGGTCGGTGGGATGGCGCGCGCCGGAAGCCTAAGCGGTTCCCAGGAAGGGGCAGGACCCTTTGGGGAAGCAGTAACTGGGCATGTGGGCAGGATTGGGAGGAGAACCCCTTCAGAGAACCGGTTCAATCCATCATTCCCCCCATTTTGACACTGTTTGGGAATTGGGCGTCATGTCTTTCCAGCTACTTCCTGCTGTCAAAGGGGGGCGACGGATTGCGGGAGGGGGGACTGGGCTGACCTGGTTCCAGGAAGAGGAGAATACCCAAAAACCCTGCACCAAACGTGTAGATTTCAGCCTGAGTAAAGTCCATTAGGGTGCCCTGTAGCCATAGGTCCACCAGTGTGGTTGTCCAGTCTGCAGTTCCCATGGAAGAGGGGATGAGCCAGCTGCCCATACGCAGCGCGTCCAGATAAAGCACCATCTTTGGTATAGCATTTTGATGGTAGGTACCTGAGCATGAGAGGAAAGGGAGAAAGGGGAACAGGAAAAAGAAGAGGGATGGGGTGAGGGCGGCCTGAGCCTCCGCCGGGGTTTAGGTAGTCCACGAATCGTCCTGGAGTGAATAGGGGCCTGCAGTTGGCAGCAGCCCTTCACCTCTGAGAACTGGGACAGTCTGCTCCTGGGGGAGCTTTCAGACACCCCCAAGGGAGAACGTTCTTCCGAGCTCCCCTCTGCCCTTAACAGCCACAAGGACCGATTCATTTCAGGGAGGGAGATTAAGAGAGGAAATGTTTGTTTGGTCTCCATGCGCGAACCCCTCCTCCTGTGGAGTCCCCTACTGGAGATGGAGTCCCCACCAGGGCAGGGCCCTGGGGGAGGGGTCACACGTCCCCTGGGGAAGCCCCGGAGACTGGAACCAGAGCCCCTGAGGAGGAGGCAGAAGGGGAAAGCAGAGGAGCTGGGGCTGCCCTCAGCAGGGCCCAGCAGCAGGCCAAGGCCCTTGGGACGGAGCGCAATACCCTGGAAGGGGAGCTGGCCACTGACAGAGCTAGCAGGAGCTGGAGAATCTGAGTGCCCGTGTCCTGGAGCTGGAAGAGTGGCTGGGCATGCTGGAAGGCTTGGTGCAGGAGCTTCAGAAATAACAGCTGGAATTGCAGAAGGAGCGCAGGGGCCTGGCCACCCGGCTGCTGCAGAACGATTTGGGCGGCAGTGCTAAGATGCTCTTGTTTGTGAATGTTTACCCTCTAGAAGAGAACGTCTCTGAGTCCCTCAACTCTCTGCGCTTTGCCTCCAAGGTGAACCAGTGTATTATTGGTACTGTGACTCATTGATGTAATAGCAACAATCTTCTTATACAGGTCCCACCTTTTTCGGCTGTCAATAAGTCAAGGGCCCTTCGGTTTTGCAGGGTGACTCCAGCTAGGGATGTGATTTGACGCTGAAGAGAGGCAAGGGATTGGGCGGTCTCCTCGATTGCGCTTTGCATTTCGGCCTGGGGATTCCGGGTCTAGATTAGTATATTGTTGGAAAGCCTTTGTCTGCGAGGTCGAAGTCGTCAAGAGAAGAACAGGAAGGTGTGGGGTTGGGTTGACAGGCAAGGAGGACATTCTTGGGAGAACAAGAAATACACAGAGCAGGATTGGAATGGAGAAAGGAAAAAGCCTGAATGTAGGGAATCTCTGCCCATTTTTTTGATCGCTCACAAAAGTTATAGAGATCCCTGAAAAGTGCGGGATCGAGAGACCCATATTTGGGCCATTTGTTTTGGTTGTCTAAGGGATAAGTGGGCCAGTCCTGAGTGCAAAATTTAATGAGTCATTTAGGCTTAATACTGGGAGTAAGGCTGAGGGTGTTTAAATTGTTTAGGAGACATTTTAGGGGGGAGTCGCCTGGGAGGGAGGAGGAAGTCCCCATGGAGAGGATTACGTGTCTGTGGAGGCGTCCCCCCAGGACAGGATACGGCAGGTCTCAACCCGAAGAGCCCAGTCGTCACTGAGGTCTAGTGGGCGAGAGGTCCCAGCGGACTGGAGGACAATGGGTCACCAAGCGCTCGAATTTTGGAGGTCCCAGTGGACCAGTAAGGAGGGAAGACCCAAGTCCGGAGAGGGGCCTCTCCACCCCCGTGGCTGAGATGAGGAAGAGAAAGTGAAAATAAGGAATTTAACGTGTAACAATTAACAACCAATTGTGGTGAGGAAGGAATTTAGCCTGTAATTGACCACAAATAACCCAACTGTGACGGCTCAGTACAAGGAGTTTAACGTGTACCTGACTGCGAACAATTAATGGTGATAATCTACTACTATCGGACCAGCCCGAAGGAGGTTTAGGAATCTAGGGGTTAAGCTTAAAACTCCGTGAGGTCCATCGCGACCATGAAGATCTGGGTGGGGTGCGTTCCTCCCCGTGCGGGCCAATGCTTGGGGCAGCCGGACGGTCACAGTCAGCACCCAGCGAGAGACCTGACAGGTTTTGGAGTTTGGGAATTAAGGGAAACTCACCTAAACATGGCCGACGCGAGGCAGGCAATCAAAATAACGGGCGAAGGCTGTGGCATCCTGGTGGGTCAAGCCCTATGGCTCGAAGTGGGGTCCCACCGAAAGGTGGGGGTACCCGAACCGGGCGGAAACACCAATGAAGGACAAAAACAACCGCACCGGAGACGACCATGCAGCCAAGAGATTTATTCAAATGACGGGGGGACAGACGAAAGGCGATCAGAGAGAGAGAGTGCCGCCGTGCTTGGGATTAAATACAGGCTTAAACTGAGTTGGCCCGTTGCCATTGGTTGACCGGACCCGGTGTTGCGTCTTATTGGAGGCCTGCGTGGCCTTTAAACTTATCGGTCGGTGGGATGGCGCACGCGCTGGAAGCCTGAGTAGTTCCCAGGAAGGGGCAGGACCCTTTTGGGAAGCAGTAACTGGACATGGGGGCAGAGTTGGGAGGAGAACCCCTTCGGAGAACTGGTTCAATCCATCAAAAACTATTCCATGATTCCTGCCTTGTAAGTTTGCGGCACCAGGCAGCTTCCTGATCAATAGTCTTCTCGTAGGATACAGACACGAAGTCTGATACAATAATTTGGAGAGAATTTAATAATTGGGGGGTCGGGGAGGAGATAGTAATGACAAATTCTCCTGCCTTATGTAGCCAAGGCCTTTCTTTTTTTTTTTTTTTTTTGCAGTACTGGGAATTGAACTCAGGGGCATTCTACCTCTGAGCTACACAACCCAGCCCTATTTTTTTTTTTTATTCTTTATTTTGAAACAGGGTCTCACTAAGTCGCAGAGGACCTCACTAAGTAGCTGAGTCTGGCTGCGAACCCGGATCCTCCTATCTCAGCCTTCCAAGTACTGGGATTACAAGTGTGCGCCACCACGTCCATCTAGGGCCTTTCTTATATAGAGGTTCAAACAAAGCAAATGGGAAGAAGATCACAAGTTAAGACCAATGCCGGGCGTGGTGGCGCAAGGTGAACGTTTCAGGGAGAATAGGAGGTCATCAATGTCCAGCTTTCGGTCCCATCCGGTCCAAGGAAGCTTGTCTGCGTGCGAACAATTTCCACTTAGCATGTACTGTGTACATGGTTAAGCCGGTCCAAAATAGTGACCTTGTTGCATGGGCTAAGATGGCCCCCAACAGATTAGGACCAGTGCTAGGTACATAATGGGAAAATAATTGAGAAAGTCCTTGAGTCCCAGATAGTCTAGTGAGGGGTACACAAAATGACAACATCGCAAGAGAAGTGGCAATACAGAGGTAGCTTCTAGTGTCATAGCTGCATAGAGGAGAGTAAAGGTTAGGGAGGTAGGACAGGGGTTTTTTGTTGTTGTTGTTAGAAATTGAGAGAGTTAAGCCGGGCGTGGTGGTGCACACTTGTAATCCCAATACTTGGGAGGCTGAGACAGGAGGATTGCAGGTTTGAAGCCAGCCTCAGCAACTTAACAAAACTGTTTCCAGATAAAAAAATAAAGTAGGGCTAGGGGCATAGCTCAGAGGTAGAGTGCCCCTGGGTTCCATCCCCAGTACCACACAAAAGAAAAAAAACAGAGAATTAGAGTCAAAAGAAAGAGTGTGAATAGGGAGGAATGTTCTGAGCTCAGGGACAGTGTTTCAAAGGTTCTGAAGAGATACTACTTGAAGACAAGTTAGAAGGGCTAAGCCGGGGGAGGTTCGGAAGGAGGACTAGCAAGGTAAGAAGGCGTTGAAAATTAAGGTCCTAGTTGGACGTGGTGGCGCACACCTGTAATCCCCGTACTTGGGAGGCTGAGACAGGAGGATCACAGGTTCAAGGACAGTCTCAGCAATTTAGTGTGACCCTGTTTCAAAACAAAAAAATAAAGTAGGGCTGGGGGTATAGCTCAGAGGTAGAACACCCCTGGGTTCAATCCCCAGTACAAGAAAAAAAAATAAGGTCCTTATAGACTATGATGTGGATGAATTTGGACCTTGTGTCCTTAAGAGTAAACCAGAGCCAGGTGTGTGGTGCACACCTGCAATCCCAGTACCTGGGAGGCTGAGACAAGAGGATCGCAGGTTCGAGGACAGCCTCAGCAACCTGGTGAGACTCTGCAAAAATTTTTAAAAAAGAGCCAGGCGTGGTGACACATGCCTGTAATCCCAGTACTTGGGAGGCTGAGGTAGGAGGATCACAGGTCTGAGGCCAGCCTAGGCAACTTAGCGTGACCCTCAGCAACTTAGTGAAATCCTGTTTCAAACTAAAAAATAAAATAGGGCTGGGGGTGTAGCTAGCCCAGAGGTAGAACACCCCCGGGTTTAATCCCCAGTACTGAAAAAAAATTAAATAAAAAAATAAGGCTGGGGGTGTAGGTCAGAGGTAGAACGTCCGTGGGTTCAATCCCCAGTACACACACACACACACACACACACACACACACACACACACAGAATATGAGGTGGGGGAGGCACTTAGGGAGTTTCAACAGGAATGGCAAGATCACTCATGATCGGGGTCAAATAGCACGTTTTTGGCTCCAGCCAGGTCACTGACTGCCGAGTAGGGGACATCTTGGAGGAAGGGAAAGGACTTGGGCCTCCCTGAGCCCGTGACAGTGGCTGCAGGGAGGGAGGAGCGTGCGGTGGCCGTGACTTGATGGGTGCAGTGGTGACTGTGATAATGTGCAAGAGTCGAGGATGACGCTTCGGCCCCTGTGATGTGGCGTCACTAGCTGAGCTGGGGACACGTGAAGAGGCACAAAGTGGGAGGGAAGATGAGCGCAGCTTGGGGTACACTGAGTGTGAGGTGCCATGGGAAGTCCGAGGAGGTGCCCCGGAAGCTCCTGAAGGTAGGTGTGAGGCCCGTGGCGAAGGCACGTGTTGGGGTTCAGGGGAGAGTGCACCAAGGCCCCGGGTGGAATGGGAGAGAATCCGACAGAAAACTAATGTTTAGCAGGCTGAGAGTGAGAAAGAAAATCCACTCCAACTTGGTCTAGGACAGAAATTTTGTGTGTGATGTAATTTACAACTCCTTCTGGGAAACAATTAGCATTCCTGATAAAGTGTGTGAACAGTTTTCTGACAGACTTTAATAAGACTGAGAACTCCTTTTGGGAAGCTCAGGTTACCTACCCAGCTGATTGACTAGCCTAATAATCTTTAACCAGATGTTATGGGGGGTGTTCATTCTAAACGTGGTTAGTGGACCTTTTTTTTTTTTTTTCTCCTTGTAAAATGTCTCAACCAAAATTACTCCTTCAGTTGGATTTTTCAAAAAGCCTCTTCTGGGCTTTAAGCAGTTTGTCTAAGGTTAAAGCAGTTTGTTTTAACAAAGGAGAAAGAGGAAATCAGCCAGAGGATGAGCGTAGAGGTAGGAGAGAAACCAGAAGAATGTTGGTGTTATGGAAGCCAGGCGGCAATGTTTCAAGAAGCAGGGCATGAATGGACAACACTGTTAAATGTTGGGAAGAGATCGAATAAAACAGATGAGAAATCGCCCTGAGATTTAGGAATAAGAACATCAAGGGCGATCATAGCAAATGCAGTTTCACCGGGTTGACGGAGGGCACAAGTCAGATTCGGTGGGCTCAACATCCCTGTGCAGACCACTCTTTCAAGAAGTGTGGGCCGAGCTGGGTGTGGCGGCGCACACTTGTAATCCCAGTACTTTGGGAGGCGGAGACCAGAGGATCCGGGTTTGCGGCCAGCCTCAGCTCTCTCTCTCTCTGTCTCTCTGTCTCTCTGTCTCTCTGTCTCTCTCTCTCTCTCTCTACTTAGTGAGGCCCTCCACAACTTCATGAGACCTGGTTTCAAAATAAACTATAAAACAAAAATAGGGCCGGGGGTGTAGCTCGGAGGTAGAATGCCCCTGGGTTCAATCCCCAGTACCGCAAAAAAAAAAAAAGAAGTGTGGCTGGATGCAGGCAGAGTGGGGCATACCTGTGATCCCAGGTACCAGGGAGGCAGAAGCAGGAAGACCACAAGTTCACTAGTTTGAAGTCAGCCTGGGCAATTTAGCAAGACCCTGACTTAAAATTAAAAAATAAGCCGGGCGTGGCAACGTATGCTTGTAATCCCAGTACTTGGGAGGCTGAGACAGGAGGATCGCAGGTTCGCAGCTAGTCTCAGCTAGTGAGGCCCTCTGCAACTTAGTGAGACCCTGTTTCAAAAATAAAGAATAAGCCGGGCATGGTGGCGCACGCTTGTAATCCCAGTACTTGGGAGGCTGAGACCGGAGGATTCGGGTTCGCGGCCAGCCTCAGCTACTTAGTGAGGCCCTCTGCAACTTAGTGAGACCCGGTTTCAAAATAAAGTATAAAAAATAGGGCCTGGGGTGTAGCTCGGAGGTAGAACGCCTCTGGGTTCAATCCCCGGTACCGCAAAAAAAAAAAAAAGAATAAAAAAAAATAGGGTTGGGGTTGTCTCGGAGGTAGAATGACCCTGGGTTCAATCCCCAGTACTGGGGGAAAAAATTAAAAAATAAAAAGGGATGGGGATGTAGCTCAGTAGTAGAGCTCCCCTGAGCTCAATCCCCACCTCCAGAGATGGGGCCCAGGGCAGGAAGGATCTGCTAAAGTGCGGAGGTAGATGTGGCAGGATGGCACACTTAGGACAGGAAAGAACCATCTAGAGGAATCCTGAGGACAATGGGAGTCTGATGAGGGACATAAGTGATCTAGGGTAGTGTGGAGGTGAGGGGATAATGAATATCACTGAAAATAATTAGCAAGGGTCGGGATTTTCTCCAGTGATTCTTGGAAGTCCAGATTCAGAGCTGGTTGTGCGCTGAAATCCCAATACTTGGGAGGCTGAGATAGGAGGGTCTCAGGTTTGAAGCCAAGCCAGCCTTAACAACTTAGTGAGACCCTCAGCAATTTAGCAACACTCTATTTCAAAAGAAAATAAAAAGGGCTGGAGGGGGAGCTGGCTGTGGTGACATATGCTTGTAATCTCAGTATTTGGGAGGCTGAGACAGGAGGATCACAGATTCAAGACCAGCTCCAGCAATTTAGCGAAGCCCTGTCTCAAAATAAAAAATCAGCTGGGAGTGGTGACGCACGCTTGTAATCCTAGTGCTTGGGAGGCTGAGACGGGAAGGATCGTGATGAGGTAGAATAGAAAAGATAGAAATATTAGGCAGAAAGGAGACATTGGGAAAATAGAGATTTAACATTTTTGAAAGTTCATAATCTAGCTCCACCCTATAGGGTGTGTTCAGTCAGGCAGAGAAGTCTTAAAGAGTCCACACCCTTGATCACAATGGCTCCTCTCCACACCTGAGATGCTTAATGTAAATAGGGTGGGTGAGGAGGACAAAGGTCAGACCCCACTGCCTATCTGTTGCCAGGGAAACTGAGGATTAAGAGGAAATCCTGCCCTCCACTGTGCGACCCTACCTACCCCCTCCTATAAAAGAACTGCAAAAGCACATGGACTCTCTGTTGCTCGCTTGGATGGATTGATGCGTGCAGAGAGACTCCCTCTCCCCGTTTTGAAATGGCCCCCAACCTGTATCTCCACCTTTCTTTTAAACTAATAAAACCTTTGCCTTTTTCTGATGGCACGTTTTGAAGTTCTTATTCATCATGGAGGCCAAGGACCCCTCAGAATTAGCGTGTCTCCCCATAACAGATCGCAGGTTCAAAGTCGACCTCGGCAATTTAGGCCCTCAGTAACCTAGTGAGACCTTGTTTCCAAATAAAAAATAAAAAAATTGGTCTGGGGGTGTAGCTTGGAGGTAGAATGACTCTGGGTTCAATCCCTAGTACTACAAGTTAATTAATTAATTAATTAAAAAATCAGGCTGGGGGTGTAGCTCAGAGGTAGAATGCCCCTGGTTTCAATCCCCAGTACCCTCTTCCTCCCCCCCCCAAAAAAAAGTCCAGATTCAGGCATGAAGGAGGCTAACATATTTACTTTTGTAGCTTCTTACACCCATCCCTTAGGTATTTCTCCTTAGTTTCCAGCCTGAGCCCCATTTTCTTCTCACCTCATAGACCCTTCCAAAGGACCTCACCCACTCCTGCAGCCTCGGTTAGTCCCTCTCCATGGCTAACTCCTAGTCTAGTACTCACAGCCCAGCTTCTCTCTCCAGCCCTTTTGCCTCTGATAGTGTGAGACTATAATTAGATCTTTTCTATCCAAGGCATAGCTTGACTTAGGCTTTATTTTGTAGAACCAACATTGTGGAACCTTGTGTGTGCTTGTATTTTTTGGTAAAGATAGCGTTTCCTGGAAATTGTGAGTGCCAGCCCCTCCCCCGGCATCCCCTTCAGCCAATGGTGTAAAGATTGTGAGGCCATGTTCCCACCAACAGGAGCACAGCACAGGAGCCTGCGCTGAAAATAAAACACCCAGCAGTTTTCTGCCATGTTGTTCCCGCAAGCCTGACTTTACTGGTGGCAGGATCCCTTCTTGCCAGAAGTAAAATTCGCCTTGCAGGGCTGCTTTCGAATATGTGTCTTTTCTTACAACGCCATGGAAATTTATTTTGAACAGGAGGTGTCTCTGGGCCCCCTCGTGGGTGTCTCTGGGCACCTCAGACTAAGCTGTTCATATCTCCCTCTTTTTTTTTTTTTTTTTGCGGTACCGGGGATTGAACCCAGAGGCGTTCTACCTCGGAGCTAGACCCCCGGCCCTATTTTTTATCCTTTATTTTGAAACCAGGTCTCACGAAGTTGCGGAGGGCCTCACTAAGTAGCTGAGGCGGGCCGCGAACCTGGATCCTCCGGTCTCAGCCTCCCAAGTACTGGGACTACAAGCGTGCGCCACCACGCCCAGCCATATCTCACCCTTGAGAATGAATGAAAGCTCTGGACGAGAGGGGTCAAGTTCACCACTGGAGGTCCCCAAGCTCGCCACTGTAGGCCTCAGCTCAGTGCTCAATGAATCGAATCGCTGATATATAAAGGTCAGAATTCACTTAGTTCTCTAAGTCAGAGACCTGGGAGTCTTCTCCAATTTCTCCTTTGCCTCTGCCTTCCAACGTATCAATTCTTGCCCACACCTAAAGATGCCCCAGGAAGGGACGGATGGGGACACACACACACACACACACACACACACACACACACACACACACTAAAAGAGAATTTTTAAGCAGTGTTAACACACAAACAGCTGCTTCACTTCCTATTAACATTCAAACGAAGCCAGTTGGAGGGCAGCTCCCTCCTGGCTTCCTCTTCCTCTCCCTCCAGCTCTCTCTCTAGAGAAAAGCGAACCCCTTTTTCATTTGCTAATGATTTGGGCTCAGATTTTAATGGACCATTAAGGTGTATTGTGGAAGAAAAGGGGGAGAGTAGAGCTTCCGTGCAGAGGGATAAAGACACTGTGGGGTGGCCACTGAGATGTGCTCTGGGCGGAGGGAGAGGAGGCCAGGTCGGGACCCCTCTGTGGGTGCTGGGAGGGACCCAGAGCCCCAGCTGCCAGCTCTCACGGCCCTGCAGGCCCTTGGCTGGGTTCCCCTGTCGTTTGTTTTTTGGGGGGGATGCTTTGTGGGGCTGGGTTCCCCTGTCGTTTGTTTTTTGGGGGGATTCTTTGTGGTGCTGGAATCCCTGGCCTTCAAGCATGCTAAGCACCCAGCACTACCACTGAAATACACCTCCAGCCCCAGCCCAGGCCCTGGCCTGGTCTTCTGTGCCTGGAGCGTAATAATTACTTAATAAATATTTGGCTGATGAATGAAAGAAAGTTAGGAAAGAAAGTTTAGAAAACAGCATTAGAGCCTGGTGGGTGGGACTCAGACCTACACAGGTGGTCCTCTAACTTGATCAGAATGAACTGGAAGACTTGCTAAGAGGCAGAGGGCTGGATTTCACTTTCCAATTCCGTAGGTCTGGGGTGGGGCTGAAAAGCGCATTGAAGACCCGCTCTCAGAGCTGCCTCTAATGATAGTTTGGGAATCACCTTTTTTTTTTTCTTTTTTTTTTTCGGTACCGAGGATGGAACCCAGGGGCATTCTACCTCCGGACTACACCCCCAGCCCTATTTTTATTCTTTATTTTGAAACAGGGTCTCTACATTGCTGAGGCCTCACTAGGTAGCCGAGGCTGGCCGGGAACCCGGATCCTCCGGACTCAGCCTTCCAGGTACTGGGATTACAAGCGTGTGCCACCACGCCTGGCTTGGGAATCACTTTTTATTGTTTTATTTTGCTTTGTTTTTGGTACTGAGGCTTGAACCCAGGGGCATTCTGCCTTTGAGCTACACATCCAGCCCTTTTTATTTTTATTTTTGAAAGTGGTGTGAGAATACAATTAGATCTTTTCTATCAAAGGAATAGCTTTACTTAAGCTCCATTTTGTAAAATTGTCATTGTGTAACCTTGTATGTGCTTGTATTTTTTTTTGTGTGTGTGTGTGGTACTGGGGATTGAACCCAGGGGCATTCTACCTCCAAGTGACACCCCCAGCCCTATTTTTTATTCTTTATTTTGAAACAGGGACTCTCTAAGTTGTGGAGGGTCTCACTAAGTAGCTGAGGCTGGCCGCGAACCCGGATCCTCCTGTCTCAGTCTCCCAAGTACTGGGATTACAAGTGTGCACCACCATGCCTGGCTTTTTTTTTATACATATAAAGATAATATTTCCTGGAAATTGTGAATGCTGCCCCTCCAAGCTACACTCCCACCAATAGGAGTGCAGCACAGGAGCTCTGGGCTGAAAATAAAATACCCAGCATTTTCCCTCCATGTTGTTCTTGCACACCTGACTGTTAGTGGTGGCAGGATCCCTTTTCGCAAAAAGTAAATTTGCCTTGCAGAGCACTTTTATTTATTTATTTATTTATTTTGCGGTACTGGGGATTGAACACAGGGGCGTTCTACCTCCGCGCTATGCCCCCGGCCCTATTTTTTATACTTTATTTTGAAACCGGGTCTCACGAAGTTGCCGAGGGCCTCACTAAGGAGAGAAAGAGACAGAGAGCAGAGCCACTTTTGAACATCTGTCTTTTCTTACGATGCCATGGAAATTTATTTCTAACACAGGGTCTTGCTAAGTTGTTGAGACTGACCATGAACCGGTGCTGCTGCTGTCTCAGCCTCCCAAGCACTGGGATTACAGGTGTGCACCGCCAGGCCTGGCTGGGAGTCACATTCTGAGTTACCACCATTGTGCTCCTAGTAAGAAGAGAAGGCTGGAGCAGAAAGAGTGATTTTTTCAGATTAAAAAGAAGGTTGAAGCCGGGCGTGGTGGCGCACGCTTGTAATCCCAGTACTATGGGAGGCGGAGACCGGAGGATCCGGGTTCGCAGCCAGTCTCAGCTCTCTCTCTCTCTCTCTCTCTCTCTCTCTCTCTGTCTCTCTCTCCTTAGTGAGGCCCTCCGCAACTTCGTGAGACCTGGTTTCAAAATAAAAGTATAAAAAATAGGGCCGGGGGTGTAGCGCGGAGGTAGAACGCCCCTGGGTTCAATCCCCAGTACCGCAAAAAAAAAAAAAAAAAAAAGAAATAAATAAAAAGAAGGTTGAGGTGAGATGCATAGACTTTGGAAGTCTCAAAGGTAGTGGTCAAAATGGGTGATATTTGTGTTTGATACAAATAGCAGAAATATCCCATAGTTGGCAAGGTCCAGGGAGGGTGGCGTGACCCATAGAGAAAGATATGGTAAGATGGCCAAAGACCCAAAGGTAACAAACATCAAGCGAAAAAATACAAGACTGAAGCCGGGCGTCGTGGGGCACGCTTGTAATCCCAGTACTTGGGAGGCGGAGACCGGAGAATCCGGGTTCGCGGCCAGCCTCAGCTACTTAGTGAGGCCCTCCGCAACTTCGTGAGACCCTGTTTCAAATAAAGAATAAAAAAAAAAATAGGGCTGGGGGTGTAGCTCGGAGGTAGAACGCCTCTGGGTTCAATCCCCGGTACCACAAAAAAAAAAAAAAGGAAAGAGAAAATACAAGACTGAAATAAAAAGATGAAAAATGTAAGTAGGAAGACTGAAAAATGAGTGTTCAGCATCATTCTGATTAAAACTGCATAAAAGACTAAAAAATATGGCAATGTTTATAATAGCTCTACCAATGAATTTTATTACTGTCCATTTTCCAAGGTTCCAGTTTTCTCTATTATCATGTCTCCCTTTGTGACTAGGGGAGAACTTTTCTTATTTTGAAGCTCTCTGCCACTTTGGATATTTCCATCTGGCTGAATTCAATGATCTCCTCTCATCCCATTTCAGAGTTGTGGCTGTTTGACATCTTGTGCTAAAAGTATGAGCATCAACAAAATTAAAGCAACCAAAATAAAAATTAAGCAAAGGAAAACAAAAAGAAAAGGAAAAAAAGAATACCAAGAAAAAAAATAATGGAGCTGATAGTGACACCAACAAGAATTCTTTTAGCTTTACAATTATTATTCCAAGTAGTTGAAGGTTATAACACCTGCCTGGAATTCCTTCTACCTGGAGGAACCTAAGTGTTGGAAATAAATTTCCATGGTGTTATAAGAAAAGACATGTGTTCAAAACTGGCTTGGCAAGCCGGGCGTGGTGGCACACGCTTGTAATCCCAGTACTTTGGGAGGCAGAGACCGGAGGAT